>PISW01006664.1:0-103935 GCA_004023785.1 Mungos mungo
CCCCCCCCCCATGAGGGACAGGAATATAATCCCCAAAAGAGACTCCCTCAGTGACAAGTTTTAGTCTACATCAGGGACGAGTTAGTGACTAAGTAAATGGGTGGCCGGATTGTAATACAGTTACAAAACTTGTTTCGGGGTTCCGCTCACAAGTGGACAAAATGAAACCCTTCCGGGGGGGGGGAGCAGAGGCGCCATGTTGGTGGCTGCGCATGCGCATGCGCACTTTGACGCCGCCAGGGCCGCGCTGGCCCCGAGAGCCCGGGGCAGGGACGCAGTGTAGGTGGGGCCGTGGGGACGGCCAGCAGTCACCTGGCAGGAGTCGACGGTGCCCTGCAGGTAGCCGGCGCAGATCATGGCCGCCGTGACCAGGCCGTTGTAGACGTGCTTGCTGTTGCAGCGCCGGGGCTCGATGAGCCGCACCGGGGCGGCGTTCAGCTCGTCCGAGGTTTTCCCTGGGGACGACGCCATTGAGATGCCTTGTGGCTGACAGCCGCGCGACAGCGGCCTCCCTCCTGGGGACGAGCCGCTGCACACCCCTCCCCTCACCCCGCCCCAGGCCTCCTCCTCCGGGAAGGCCCGACGTATCCCCGCAGCCGGTGTCTCTGCGCAGGTGCAGCCCTTCTGCATCAGGAAGGGCCTTCCTGGCCTTGGAGCTGCGGATCGCTCTGCGTTCTGGACTCGCCCTCTCTCCGCACCCAGCGCCCTGGCTCTCCTCGCGGGACCAGGCCGGGCCCACAGGGAGCTCCCGTGTCTCCACCTGGAACAGCCCCCGGGGCTGCCATGAAACCTTCTCTTAAGCAGCGCGGGCCCCGTGTGTGTCTGCCACTTCCCTCCCCTCTCGCCGCCTCCACAGGGGTGTCTGCTGGGCGCCATGGGCTTCACGTGCCAAAACAGAGCCTCTCGAGGCCCCCCTCCGCCCCAAATCCTCCCCACCCGGCCCCCCCCTGGCTCGGGAAGGGGCAGCACACCCTCCCCGGGGCTCAGATCCGGGAGCAAGAAGACCCTGTCCCTGTGTCCCTCGTTGTCCCCGCTGGTGTTCAGTCCATCTGCTAGGTGGTGGTGGTTCTGACATGCTCGTTCTCCCCCCTCCAGGCCCACCACCCACAGCTGGGCTGCCAACCTGTCACAGAGGTGACTCCCTGACACCCGGTCCAGCCCCCCCTACCTAATCCTTTCTGTGGCTCCCACAAGGCCACCAGCTCGTGTCATTCTCCTTCAAACCTCCCCATGGCTCCCTGTATCACACACAATCCAAGCCAGTGTCCTCCCCAAAGCCTGTGAGGCACCCCCCCCCCAGCCTTCAGCCTCACCCCTGGCTCACCACTCCCCAGCCACACTGACTCTTCTGTTCCTTAAACATCCTTTTCATTCGGATCTCAAATGTCGCATTTTACAAGAAGCCTTCCCTGATCACCCCTTCAAAGCAAAGCAGCCAGCCCCTGCTGTCACAACGTTCTGCTGATTGAAAGCACCAAGTTCAGTTCTCTGTTTCCCGGTTGACAATGTCACACCCCCCGGACATTCGCAAGGAAATGCGACATTCCTGAGAGCAGACATTTCTCATCTTATTTTGTGCAGTTACGCATCCCCAGCCCATAGGAGGCGCTCCACAGATACGTGTGGATTTTCCCACTGGTCTTGGCTGCCGTGAAGCCTTGCACACAACCGTGAGGCTCAACTGCGGTAACTTTCTTCAGACCAGACGCCTGGATGTCCGGCACGGCCGCCGTCGCCCTGGTCTGCCCCCCACATCACCCAGACCTGTACTTTTCACCCTGTTCCAAAGGGTTTGTTGTGCGTGGCCTAAACGCTTTGCAGAAGGACATAGACAGGGCGTAAGGTTCTTTGTGCCACTGGGCCCTTCTCACACTTCGTCAAGATGAAACCGCTAAGCTTCCCTTATCGGAAAAGCATTCTGGGAGATGAAAGTAACTGACAGCAAAGCCCGGCGGAGCGGGTCTGCACCGGGACAGAGCGGATTCCCCTCTCCGGGCAGGCCGTCCCGGGTCACGCACGCCCACCCTCACTGAGCCCGCAGTCACTCAGCCCTCAGAGGGCAGGGCAGGCTTCCGAGACGGGCCGTTAGCCACAACGGGATGAGATCACGCAGCTGCACCCCTCTCCCGTGGCTGTGGCCGTTACACTGCAAGAAACAGTCTCCACACAGGATAAGGACCCTGTGCCAGGTTCGGTCCTTTCCCCACTTAGCAGATGGGGAAACTGAGGCACAGAGACCGAGCAGACTGCTCAAAGTGATCTAATCGTGTATTAACCCCCCACCCCGACCTCCCACTTCCAAGCCCAGTGCTGGGTTCCGTGGGACCTGCGTGCCCAGGAGCCTCTCACCTTTCTCGTGGGTGGCCCCCCACCCGGAAATCCAGCACGGCTGCTCCGGCTCGAGCATCATGCCCGGGTTGGGCAGACACACTGCCTTCACTTTGTCTGTTCCAGGAAGAGAAAACAGTGTGAGCCAGTCTGGTCTAACTGAAGGCTCACAGGGACCATGTTCACCTGGACCCGCCCCATCTGTACGCCGTGGGGGCTGCTACCACCACTGGAAAATGCCGGACTCCGATGGGTCCTGGCGCGCCCACATTCTGTCCCTGCGGGCCCCTCCTCACGGGCACGGGGCTCCCTTCTCTGGACGTTACGCTGCTCAGACACAGAATTGTTGGCTAAACAAACCTGAAACCTCACGACGAAACCTCCAAGAAATAGAACTAATAGGTTCAATTAATGAAGCCTTTCTCAAACTGAAATCTTCAAGGAATGGAAGTTTTAAAATATCCACTGTCCGCAGGTGACGGACGGCAGACACACGTGAGGTGCGAGGAGGTGACAGACACTCCGGGGGCCCTGCTGGACCCCACCCCCACAGACCGCTTCTTCTGGGTCCAAGGTGGGTCCCAACTTGAATGCAAACACCTTGACCTGAGGGATAAGGCTCTGCTCTGGCTCTACCCATGTGGGCTGGAACATTCTGGAGGGACCCTTGGATGGACTAGAATGGGGGCCGAAGCTAAGGGAACCCACGTTTGTTTTCCATTGTTGTAAACTGTTAAGGTTCTTATTTGTAGGATTTATGTGAAAAAGTACGGTCCTGACAAATTTTAGGTCGGTGGGTCTCAGCTAGAGGCGATTTCACCCCCCGGGGAGGTCTCTCTGCGTCTGGAGACCTCCGTGTCACAACTGAAGGGCGCCAGTGGCACCTAGTGGGCAGAGGCCAGGCCAGGACGGCCCCAAAGAGCCATCCTACCCCAAATGTCTGAGCACTGTGGTTGGAAAGCCCTTCCAGACGTTCCCGTGTGTTGGGACTCTGGCCGGTGGAGACGGAACACACTGCTCATGCCCGCGCCTGGCCCAGCACAGGGGCACGACTGTGGGAGCACAGCACCCCACGCCCCATGCAAGCCCCTCCCTCTGGCTCCGTCCTTCCTGAAGATGCGGTCAAAGCCACCCGTGCACCCTGAGCCCCACGGACACGGTCACATACCACTGAAAGTCAGAGGCGTCTGCAGCTTCATAAGAGCGATGTCATTGTTCTTGGTTTTGGAGTCATAGTTTGGATGGGAAATCACTTTGTCCACTCGGTACCCGTGTCCGTAGAACATGAACGACTGTCTCAAAATCCCCGCAAAGACCGTCCAGTGCCGTGGGCTGTTCAGTGGTCTGCAAGGTCAAGGGGAAGACAGCACGGATATGAAACGCTCCTCTGCCGATAAAAGCCGAGGACCGGAGCCAGTGCCCCAGAGGGGACGTGACCCTCCAGAAGCCACACAGCAGCCGGCTCCAGCCCCACCCACCCCTCCACCCGGCCCATGAGGCCCATTCCTCCTGGGCTCCTTTATTTTTTTTCAATGTTTTTATTTATTTTGAGAGAGAGAGAGAGAGAGAGAGAGAGAGAGAGAGAGAGAGCACGCACAGGGGAGGAGCAGAGAGAGAATCCCAAGCAGTGCAATCTGACAGTGCAGAGCCCGATGTGGGGCTTGAACTCACACACCGTGAGATCAGGACCTGAGCCGAAATCAAGAGTGGGACGCCTAACTGAGCCACCCCAGCGCCCCCTTCCTGTACTCCTGTGTCAGCCTGCAGGCACTTGGAAAATCCAAGAATGCTTTTTCTTGACCTGAATGCCTCCCAGATTCCGAACCTCATTTCTCACAGGACCGGGTCTTACTTACCTTTATGCACTAGGGCATCTTCTGGTACTCAATAGGTGCTTAATAAGTGCATATGGATGACTAGCTTGTAGGTCTAATAGCCATTAGGGAGTTAGTTTTATCTAAGTGTTTCCCTTTTAGGAGAATCCCAGACCCCGGGAGCTATCAGAGTCCGGTGGAAGGAAGGAAGGAAGGAAGGAAGGAAGGAAGGAGGGAGCAGTGGGTGATAAATGTGGCTCCTTCCACCGTCCCAACGGCCTTTGGGAGGAGCAGGTACACCTGTCCTGCAGGCGTGCAGGGGGGACACCGTGGTCAGACCCCTGGAGTGAGCGGTCCAAGGCCACACAGCCAGAGAACGGCAGGGCCAGGACCCCAGCCAGGCACAAGGTCCTGCTAAATCAGAGATACTTCTGCTGAGTGAAGTTTCCTCCAAAAGTTCTGGAAGGGGTCCTGCTCACGGTGGCGTCCCTGGCACACGCTGCAGGGGCACAGCACACCTGCTGTGGGCTGCACTTGGCTTCCCGCTTCCCCTGCTCCAGCCCATCGGACCCCTGGTGACACACATCACTCCCGGTCGCTAGGCCCCAGAGCCAGCTCCGAAGTCTCCAGCTGGCCCCCGCACCCCCGCACCCCCCCACCCCCACGCCCCCCGCGTCCCCGACTCACTCCTCCACACAGTGGGCGGCTGTCACGATCCACTGGGGGGTGATGATGGATCCTCCGCAGACGTGGACGCCCTGGACGTGCAGACTGACCTGCCAGGGCCAGTCCCCAAGGGCGGCGCTGGTGCCGCCCACGATGCGGCTCTGGCGGCCCATCTTGGCGGTGACCCCGCACTCTGAAAGCCACCAGCAGGCACAGTGAGCGTGGGCGGGGCCTCACCCGATGCCCGAAGTCCCTCCAGGCTGGGGACCACTCTGTTCATCTGGGGTCTGAATCTGAGACCATGTGTCCCGGTCTCTTTCTGGTCGAGGGGGGAGAGGACGACCCCCAGCCCCCAGCTCCTTCTAGGTGGGGGGGAGAGGACGCTCAGGGGCCCCGAAGTTCCGGAACATTACAAGGGAGGGTGGAAAGGAGGGAGGAGGGAGAAGGAGGAGGGGAAGGGAGGAAGGAGAGGGAGGGAAAGAGAAGAAGGAGGAAGGAGAAGGAGGAGGGAGCGTGAGTCCCCAAGCCCTGGCCTGGCACTACTCGTGACAAGTTCTTTGCCAGGAAAGGAGAGGAGGCTTCCTCTCCGGAGACTCTGAGCGCCGGTGGGGAAGGAGCCACAGGACAGAGGCTCCTGGTCACAGGGGGCGGGTGATATGGGGGCCTCAGAAGTACGGCGGACCAGAGCCCGGTGAGAATGGGAGGCTGGAAGGGGGCGCTGAAGTCCCAGGGCCTCCCCTGCATGCATCTCCGAGCCCCTCCAGTCCCTGGCCTGTGCCTGTCACCGCCAGGGTAAAAGAGGTGGGGTCCCACGACTGTCTACCCAATGCACCTGCAGACTGGGGGCTGTCTCTAGGTTTTGCCCGAGGGTGCAGGCCACAGGCCCCACCAGGCGGACGGTGAGGGCAAGAGGGTGGGGTGAGCACCACGCTCCCTTGGTGCCCAGAGAAGCCTGGGCTGAGCCGGGCCGGGGAGTTACAGTCACAGGACCCTGGGTCGACAGTCCGCCTGGGGGCGTCGGCTAGTTTCACCTCTTCGCACTGAAAGGCTGAGCTGTGGTGTCCCGTGTGAGAAGGGAACTGGGCCATTCCAGAGAGAGGAGCGCACGGAGGGGCCTTCCATGCTGATCCAAGTTTGGCAGCCGGAAGTAAGCCAAACACAGATGGGGAGACACACGGCCTCCAGCTCCCCCTCAGGATGGGAGGAGGGCGGGGCCCCATCAGTTCCTGTCCTTGAAGGACACTGCTTCCTGGCCCTGGAGCTGGAGCCCAGGACACCCAGACACCCGGACACCCGGACACCCGGACATCAAGACACCCGGACACCAGGACACCCGGACACCAGGACACCCGGACACCAGGACACCCGGACACCAGGACACCCGGACACCAGGACACCCGGACACCAGGACACCAGGACACCCGGACATCAAGACACCTGGACACCAGGACACCTGGACACCCGGACATCAAGACACCCGGATACCAGGACACCCGGACACCAGGACACCAGGACACCCAGACATCAGAATACCCGGACATCCGGACACCCGGACACCAGGACACCCGGACACCCAGACACCAGGACATCCGGACACCAGGACACCAGGCCCCGGGGTCGACACCAGGACACCGCAATTCCAGAAAGGTGTTCCTTGGGCGGAGCTGGGGCGCGGTCCGGGCGTGAGGCTCTGGACATCCCAGCCCATCACCCGCCTCTCCAGCCACAGGGGATGCATTTCTGAAGATACAAAGTGTTCCTCTTAAGAAGAAAAAAAAGGGGGGGCCCAAGAATCGCTTACCTATACAGCGTAAAGAGACCACCATTTTTGAAGAGCAGACGTCACTACAAAAGAACCGATGTCTGGTCAGTAGAATCACTAGAATACGCGAGGAGATGCTTGACTCTCAAAATACTTGGAAACAAACGTTCCCTTCCCATGTTCTTACTCCCCCACCCCTCCCCCCAGACATAGAAAGGCCCACTATTGAAGACTCAAATAAGACAGCAGATCCACATGAGGGACCCTGGCATGGCTGATAATAGTAGTTCGTCACAGCCGGGCTGTGAGGTAAGCACCCAATTACGGGAGCTATCATTTTTATTCCCAGAACCTAACATCACCCTCTGATTTTGCAAGAAGCCGTTTGTAACCTTCCAGACTCCTATGATGGCTTTACGGCCACGACACGGAAAACGAGGCAGCCCAGCATTTGCTCAGGAGCCAAAGGGAAGTTACTCATCTGGGAGGCAAGTGTCTGAAGTGACACCTGACAGATAAATAAGTGGCGCATCCCGCCTCAGAGCGAGTGTTCCCTAACAGGCCTAGGAGGACAGAGGCCGCGGCCGGGCTTCCTCCCAACAGAACCGCTTTCCCAGCGGCCAGAAGGGAAGCCGGGTCCAAACCACACAGTGACCGACAGCCCCCTCTGCTGGCCACCAGGAGCGAAGGCGCTTGCTTGCCATCCCAGGGTAGCCTAGCTTCAGGCCAGCCCCCTTTCAGAAAAAAAAGAAGCACGAAGACACCAATTGCAAAGTCACTTTAGTTCCCACCAGCAACCGATCCAGAGCAAAGCCCTGCCTCCCTGAACCTCCCCCAATGACTCAATGCAAGCCCAAGTCCTGGACATAAAGCCATCTTCTGACACCCTCCCATTGAGGCGCCGTCCAGTTCCAAGGACACTGTGTGTCCTGTGGTCTTCGGCTGTGGGGCGTAGCAATGCCAAGAGGAGACACATTCCCATGAAAAGAAAATGTTTTCTAAGAATTCTACAGCTGCTTCTCCTCTCCGCTGGCCGGCCACCAGCGTGCGGCCACATGGAGTCTATGATGCGGGTATCAAAGCATCAAAGAGAAGGGAGCCTTCCACCCCCGTCCCGACAGCCACCCTGAGCGCCCCCGAGTCCCCAGTGCAGAGACAGTCGGCTTCCCCCCTGCTCAGCTCTGGTCCTGCACGCGAGCGTCACCAGTGGGACAGAAACCCAAGCATCTACAAGGAGCCCAGGCAGCTGTGTTTAGCTCCCCGGCGGGCAGACCGCAGCCCCGCTGTCCGGACGCGCGCACCTGCAAGCCCAGCCCTCCCCCGGAGCTCACTCTGGCACGTTCCCGGGGACAGCCAGGCTGGGCTGCTGGGGTGGAAGTCGACCCCCATAGCCACCACGGCCAGTAGCCGCCAGGAATGTGGACTCGCTGCCGGCCGCCCCCTCGAAGGAAAGGAGGGCGCCTTTCCTGAGGCACTTCATCATCCTTCCCCCGAAGCGTGGCCCTGGCATCGGGCCCACAGGGAGGTGATGGCTTGGCCGGCCACCTGGGGATGACTGACAGGGACCTGGGAGCTGACCAGGGCTGTCCACAAAGGATGCTGTGTGATTCACATGAAAGAGCATTCGGGTAACAGTGATGATCCAGGGAAGACAGCAAACACCTTAAACACATGCGAGACCGGAAGAGCAGCCTCAGCGCCCTGTCGCTCACTCTCCTCACCAGTTAGGCCACTGATCATGCCACCTGCCACTCAGGTTCTCTTCCATCCACCGGACACACTGAGACGCACGCAGGGCCACAGATTGGCTTCGAAGTATAGGACACATGGGCCGAACTGACCCAGCTGCTCCCTCCTGGGCAATGCTGCCCATGCCCAGCATGGCGCCTTCTGACAGGGCGGCTCGGGGACTGGGGACCATCCATCCCCACTGCTTGGGCCCAAGGGCCCCCCTGGGGAGCAGGACATCCAGGCTGAGCCTGGCAACATCCCTGGCAAAGCAGGATGAGCTGGTCACCCCCCTTAGGATGCTGACTTTCTCTGGGGTTCCTGGACATGCACCCTGACATGCAGTCTGTGCATCGCTAATGTCTGGGGAGCAAAGAAAAGCAGGAGGGAGGACTCTCTATTTTCATCTGACCGTGTTATCCAGAGCCAGCAGGGCCGAGGGCACAGGGCACGAAGAAAACGGCAAAGAAGCCTTCGATGCTCCCCGAGAATGAATTCCCCACTTGGAGTCCAATCTCCTCCCAAAGGAAACTCAGCGACGCCCAGAATCACAGCTCAGAGAACTCCACCTCGGGGCCATGGCTCCCCATCGTGTCTCCCACTCGCTCTCATTTCAGAATTTCAGGAAGAAGAAGAAGATGAAGAAGACAACGAAGATGAAGAAGCAGAAGGAGGAGGAATCGCCGCTCACCTGTGGTACAGTTTCTTGTAGAGATCCGTGTTGCCGGCGCTTAAGTTCAACTTCATAAAGCTGGTGGCCCCGCTGTCGTCCACTACTCCGCGGCTGGAATAAAAACTATTCCTACAAGAGATGGAAAATCTGAATTAAATAATGGCTTCGTTACAGGCGACGGCAAATCTCGTGCCAAATCGCCATACTTCTCTCCCATGATGTTCCGATCCAGAGGGACACCTTAGCGTGTGGGGAACGAAACCACGGGGTCTAACCACATGACGCTGTCCAGTAACCCGAGGGGGACTCCGCAGCCTGGAAGTGTCAGGTGAAAGCCCTCGTGGGCCTTTTTCTAATCTTGTTGGGATGAGAATCGAGCAATAAGGACGAGAGGGATGTGAGTACATGTAACCTAAGAACACTTACAGATGCTAAAACACCCTGGGCTGTGAAATCCTGTCGGGTCCTGAACATGATGGGACTTTACTATGTCAGGTACAGATGGCATTCTGAAATATTTCACCGGATAAGACGCCAGGTGTCTTTCTTTTGGATATGATTTTTTGTCAAATTGGCTAACATACAACACCCAGTGCTCATCCCAACAAGTGCCCTCCTCCACGCCCATCCCCCACTCTCCCCTCTCCCCCACTGCTCTGTCCTGGTGCTGACTCGTTTCTTATCAAGCAGTAATTAATTCTGACAACTGGTGCACGGAGTCCCGTAGGACTGCACAGAAGTCACATGGAGACACCCCAAGGAAGACGTGGTGGCAATAAAATCACACAGCCTTTCCAGTGCGGCCAGATGGCTGCCACGCACGCCAAGTGATAGGATGGGGAGCCCCTGGCTGGGAGCCCCAGGGAGGGTCCCTCCTGCCTCTCCCCCCCCACCCCCGTCCTTGTGGCCACATGCAGGACTTAATTCTCTTCCACGTCAATCTAATGTCACCCATTCGAAGGCTTCAGTGGCTCCCCCAAGCGTGTCTGCAGGGCAGGTCTGCGTATCTGTGCCCTCTGACCTCTCCCAGCCCCCCTGCTGCCCCCCAGCCACGGACGCCTGGGGAGGTGAGGCCGCCACGCTGCCTAGAAGCTCCTTGAGAAAAGGAGTCTTCGGGCAGCATCCTGGACCTTGGTGACCTTGGCTGTGGACGTCCCTGAGTGACCGGGAGTGGACAGAGGTCCAGGACGTGGCTGGGGGGCGGTGAGCGGTGCAGGGGCTGCGGGGCTGCAGCGGGTTACCCCCTGGCCCCCTGGCCAGCTCTGGAGGCGATGGCTGCGCCCAGCGGAGGTGCGCTGGCACCTCCGGGGAGGGGCGGAGAGAAGCCTCCCTCCGCTGATGCGGTGGGCCGGACTCACCGGTAGCCCATGTCCTGGCACGCGGCCCTTCCGTAGCCCTCGCTCCAGTCGTCCTGACACACGGGGTGCCATGACCCCTTCTGGGCCGAGAACACCTGCAGGACGAAGTTCGGTCCGTAGAGGCGAGCTGCAGCGAGGGAGGCGTCCGTGAGGCTCGGGGCCGCCCAACGCCACCCGCACTCCCCCACAGGCTCAGAAGCAGCGACACCAGGTCCCCTGACCCCACGGCGCTGACCACACACGAGGGGTGCCACCAACCTGTCCCGTCAGAGCCCTTTGGGGGTAAGGGCTCTAAAGTGCTTTTAACCCCAAAGCACCGACAGCAGGTGCTGAGACCAGGGCCAGAAGGTAGGAAGACCTAAGCGACCATGGACGGATGAACGGACACCAGGCGGCCCACCTACCCTGCCGAATGTCATCCGGCTTTGAAAGGAAGGAAGCACGGAGCCACCCTGCGACCTGCGTGAGGCTTGCAGACACGAGCGGAGCGCAGCACATGGACGCAGGCCCGCGGGCCCATGAGGCCGCTTGTACTCAGGGTCCAGGGAAGGGGGTCCAGAGCGACACAGGGTGGATCGGTGGATGTTAGTGCCTGGGGTGGGGGGGAGGGACACGCGGGTGGGGGAGGGGTGGGAGGAGGGACACGTGGGGATAGTGCAGGGTGTCTGGCAGGGGGCGGAAATATCCTCAGATTGGCGTGCTGAGGGCTGCGGGCGTCTCTGAACGCACAAAAGCCACTGAACTGTGTGCTCTAAGGGATGAATTCTATCGAATGTGAGGCACGCCTTGATGAAGCTGGTATTTTTAAAATCAATGAATGAGATAAAATTTTTTTTAAATAGGTCTTCTTTTCAGTTTTATATATTTATTTTAAGAGAGAGATAGAAACAGAGAGAATGAGCAGGGGAGCGGCAAAGAGAGGAGAGACAGAATCCCAAGCAGGCTCCGCGCATCAGCACAGAGCCCGAGGCTGGGCTTGAGCTCACGAACCACGTGACCATGACCTGAGCTGACACCAAGAGTCGGACGCTTAGCTGATGGAGTCACGCAGGCGCCCCCCAGATTGATCTTTAAACAGTCATCTGAACAACAGATGGACCCCTCTTACCCAACGCCCCGGATCCTGGCGAGCACGGAGCCATGCCAGCCCTGCCCGGTGCAAGGCTCTGCCTCCAAATCCAGCCGTGCTTTGCCCAAACAATCTCAGCTCTTTTGTTGAAGGAAATGAAGCACTACAGACATGGTTTAAGCCTCTCCCTTTCTTCCAGTGCCTTCTCCTCCCCGGAGGCAGCCACAATGCGGATCCCCGAGAACATCCCTCGTAAGGAGGGGCACGGCCAGGGAGCAGGTCCCCCTGTGGCTTGAGGATTAACTGGGGTCATGAATTAATGCAAATGACCTTGAACACGGCAGGCCATGAGGGAGCGCCGGGTGCTAAATGCTGTGTTCCATGGGATGTTCACTGATGCAAAGTCTGAAAGCACATGACCCCCCGTGCTCTGAGCTCCGGGGGGATACACGTGATGGAAAGGATAAAATGAGGACCTGGCTGGGGCACCTGGGGGCCCAGTCAGTTAAGCGTCCTACTTCAGCTCAGGTCACGATCTCGCGGTTCGTGGGTTCGAGCCCCATGTAAGGGCTCTGTGCTGACAGCTCAGAGCCTGAAGCTGCTTCGGATTCCGTGTCTCCCCCTCTCTTGGTCTTCCCACATTCACATTCTATCTCTATCTCTCTTTCAAAAATAAGTAAATATTAAAAAGAAAAAATATTTTTTAAGAATAAAAGATTTTGGGTACAATTTAACACCTATTTGCGTTTCTGTTGTGTTTATTGATTTAGCAGTGGAGAATCCACCCCGACTTCTCCGATACAAGCAACAAGAATGAGTGTGCAAACCCTTAGTAAAAGGCTAGCGATCTCTCTGAAGGAGCTCATGGCAGTTCTAGGAGAAATTAAGTGCTGGAATCTAACACTGTTAAGAAAATTGGGTGTACATTCAAAAGCGAAATTATGTCGTGGGGCCCTCCCAGATCATCCTGGCCCACAAAATTCTCTTCTCTCCTCCAGATGATTTCATCAGCCTTTCCTCTGCCTGTCACTTGACAGTTCCTGCCTCACGCCACCACCACTTTGCTATTTCTTCACACAAATCATTGCTCAGCCCAAAGGACCCCCCTTCTCTTTTCACTGAGCTTGAGGGCTTTTCGAAATCAAGAGTCATTTGTCCCTCTTCTCTTTTTATGGCTCCTAACTTCTCTGGGACACTAGCAAATGTAGAAATTTTAAGAGTCCGACTTCAGTTCAGCTCACGATCTCACTGTTCATGGGTTCGAGCCCCACATAAGGGCTCTGTGCCTACAGCTCGGAGCCTGGAGCTGCTTCAGATTCTGTGTCTCCCTCTCTCTGCACCTCCCCTGCACACACACACACACACTCTCTCTCTCTCTCTCTCTCTCTCTCTCTCTCTCTCTGTCTCAAAATAAATAAATATTAAAAAAAATGAGGACCTGGTTATCACAGACCTCATTCTTGCGCCCCGTCTGGGTCCCCACTCATTGGACGTTCTGGCTGAGATCTTGGGGCTTGTTCCCTGTGAAGTGACCCTCTGTGGGCTGAGTATTTCCTGATGCCTCCGGGATGAGTGATCCCACACGCCACGTGCAAGCTAGCTTCGAGCTGCCTGAGGGGCTAAACAAACCGAGGTGCATCCGGACCAGGGAGCAGTATTCAGTGCTAAAAAGAAATGAGCTATCAAGCCAGAAAAAGCCGGGGAGGAAACCGAGACGCATGTCCCTCAGTGACAGAAGCCGATCTGAAGAGGCTACACACGGTACGATTCCAACCATGTGCCATTCTGGCAAAGACCCGACTACGGAGACGGGGAACGGACCAGTGGTGGCAGGGGTGGGGGAGGGAGGGACGACTAGGCAGAGCCCGGAGGATTTTCAAAGCAGCGAGAATACCCCGTGTGATACTGTAACGTGGGTACACGTCGCTGCACACTTGTTCAAACCCACTGTCCAAATGCGAATACATTACGCGTTGGTCCACAAGGCCAAGAACGCAGCCTCGTGTGAACTAAGGACTTGTGTTAACAATAACCTTCTAAAAGGGCACCCGGGGGGTCAGTCGGTTAAGTGTTTGACTTTGGCTCAGGTCACGATCCCGCAGTTTGTGAGTTCAGTTTGTGAGTTCGAGCCCCGCGTTGGGCTCTGTGCTGTCAGCTCGGAGTCTGGAGCCTGGTTCGGATTCTGTGTCTCCCTCTCCACTCCTCCCCAGCTCATGCTCTGTCTCTCTCTGTCTCTCAAAAATAAACATGAAAAATGTTTAAAAAAAAAATTAAGGCAACTGGAATTAAAAATAATTCCAAAATCTTGGGTGCCTGGGTGGCTCACTTGGTTGAGCATCTGGGCAACTTCGGCTCAGGTTATGATCTTGTAGTTCGTGAGTTCGAGCTCTACGTCAGGCTCTGTGCTGACAGCTCGGAGCCTGGAGCTGCTTCAGATTCTGTGTCTCCTTCTCTCTCTGCCCCTCCTCCACTTGTGCTCTGTCTGTCTCTCTCTTTTTCTCTCAAAAATAAACATGAAACAAAATTAAAAATAAAAACTAAAATACTTAGTTAAATATTATTATTATATTATAAAACTAAAATAATTTAGTTAAAAATAAAACTGATACCATGGCATAGCAGAAAGTAAAGGAGACATTTCCGTTTTGGTTTGTGGCGATTTTAGGGATTTTCTTTTCCTTCCGTCTCATCTCTCTGCAACCGAATGCTAACTGGGAGAGGATGAAGCGGGTGCCTGTCGTGAGCGTCAGGGGAGGTGTGGACGTGGTGAATCACTACACCGTAGGCTTGGAACAAACGCTACACTGCAGTGAACTAACTGGAATTTAAAGAAAAACTTACAGAAATGCTAACGAAGAGACCACAACAGTTGATTCACCAGAGACTGGAAACGGCCCCAAGTTCAAGTTCTTTTCTTTTTTGTGATAAAAGTATTAGGAATTTTTTTGGCCTTATTGAGGAATAATTGACTGATAACAATTGTACACACTTAAGGGGTGTGACCTGGCCTTTTGACACACGCGTACCCTGCGAACCGGGGACCACGGTCAAGCTCACAGACAAGCCTGCGCAGAGACTGCTTTCCTTTCTTCCCTTCCTTCTGCGCTGGGGACACCTGAGGTCTCGCCTCTTAGCTGATCTCAAGTGCACAGAACGGGATGTCAACTGGGTCACCAGCGGTTCTTGTGTTTCTGTTGCGACATTTAATGGCCACAGAAACCAGGGCAACGGATGTAGAAAGTGAAGTGACATTAACAATACGTGTGCGTTCACTATACATGTTCAAGAACAGTCTTGGAAAAAGAAAGCGCTCCGAGCACACGTGAACGTTTCCCACAGGACGGGCGATATTCTTTAGTGTCAGACGTGCATTTGGCTGAAAATGCTTTCCTCTCCTCCAGGTGGACAAATTGAAAGCACATCAAATGTGTGTTCTGATCCGACACAGGAGACACACACGGCGTCACGGCCGTCTGTTTTGTTTACATAAATAATCAGCGTGGGAAGTGAATAATCCCAGGTTAGGGCGGGTCTATCCAACCACAAGGCCTGGCCCAGCAGTCTTGTTTCCAGAGGCGTTTCCTCCCGAGGGCCTCCTGTGCCTGGACCCTGCGTGTTAGGTCCCCGAGAAGAGAGGCCGCCCACGGCCCACGGCACGTCTACACTCCGGAGTGTGGAGCGCGCGGCTGTGGGAAAGCGAGGGCTCGTGTCCCAATCAGAAATGGTTCCCAGGACGTGTCGTCAAGGCCCGTGCAGTCAGCGGGGCAGAGACCACTGGGAGGTGAGGACAGTAAGAAATATGCACACACGTATTTGCTTTTTCACATAAAAACTCTCCGGAAGGAGAAGCTAGGGACGCATATTTGTTACCTTTGAGAGAGAAACGTGATTGGCTAGTGCAGGGGCACATGACCGTGTGTGTATGTGTGCGCGTGTGTGCAGGGCGTGGGAGATTCAGTGTTCCCTGCACATCCTTTGGTACCTCCTGACTTCAATCCGCTTCGGTATATTAATGCCAAGTGTTTAAATAAACACAACTTAAACATCAAGAAGACAGGGAGGAGGAGGAGACTTCAGCTATCTGTCTGCTAGAGTTTGTCGTTGCCCACGTGCGTGCACGCGTATGAAAGCACCAGAGCCCTCACGCCTGATGGCTTAACCACACTCTGAGCTCAACGCCCCTACTTACAAGAATGGCAGCAAACATGCCGTTGCCAACACAAAGGCTGAACGTTTAACGAGCAAGGGGTCACGGCCAAGCGCAGGGGCCCTCGGGGATACAGGCCAGACTGCGCTGGGAGCTGGTGTCAGCGTGGACACAGGCGACCCCACGGGCCACACAGAGCCGGGCGGGGCCCAAGGCCCAGCCCTCCACACCGGGGGGTCCCACACGGGTGCACGTGCTGACGGGGAGTCCGTGCAGGAAGGTGTCCTGCACCCCTGCACCCAGGACGGCCCAGGAGAAGAGAGGGGACCCACCGCCTCTGCCCGCCACAGCCCATCCCTGTGTTTAATTTTTTTGTTGTTTATTTACTTATTTGTGTGTGTGAGTGAGAGAGAGAGAGACAGAGTACAAGCAGGGGAGGGGCAGAGAGAGAGGGGACACGGAATCTGTCAGCACAGAGCCTGACGTGGGGCTCCAACCCATGAACCGTGAGATCGTGACCTGCGCTGAAGTTGGACACTTAACGGACTGAGCCCCCAGGCGCCCCTAGTCTGCCCCACGTTTAAGTGAAACCCTACGGAGTTCGGAGAAACCAGATGGGAGAAGAAGAAAGCTGCTCAGGACCGTTCTGGTGATGTCTCTGATGCTACAATTTTGAAATTTCTGTTTTGCTTACAAACCAGTGGTTGTCACATACACGTGTCAGAGTGCATGGCAGGAGCCGGGGGCCGGGACACAGCATCACAGCACCACGGCCTTGGTCCCCGCGGGCCTGGTCACGCTGCCTAACAGCTTCTGGGGACGAGGGCGAACTAAAAGCTTTTGGAGGCCAGTAAGCCGCTCCAGCCGGGGCGGAGGTCCGCTGCCTGCGCGGTAGACGAGGCTTCGGGCCTCCACCTCCGCCCCCATGCCACACGGACGCGGCCGGGGGTCCAACAGCCTCAGGGCTGTCCCCTCAGCCGGTGCCGGACTGAGGGCGGAGTCACTCTGGGGTGGCTCTCAGGGGATGGGGCACTGCTGCCGCTCAGGCACCATCTCCCGGGACAGCCACTTCGCCACCCTTGCAATCCTTGTAACGACTGACAGAAAACACTAGGAGCACAGCCAGGTGCTAGCTGGGGGACAATAGATACACAGGATTGTCCATGCGAGCCGTGCGCCTTTACATACATACACGCACGCACACACATGCACACATACACAGCGTGCCCCCCGCTCCCCGGCCTTAAATACTGCGCCGTGTGGTGACGCCCTGCGCCGGCTGGGGACGCACGGTCAGAGTGGCCAGCCCTGCAGTCCCTCTGGGAGCCCGCTGTGTGCCGCTGGGCCAGGAGCACAACCTCTCTGCGCTCGGCTCCTCATCTGCGGTTAGACCAAAGGCACAGCCTCCGGAGAGCGGTCCAGCGGCCACGCTGGCTGTCATGCTGCAGTCTCTGGGGGGACACGGGGGGCCGGGCACCCCGGGCAGGGCCGTCATGCCGCAGTCTCTGGGGGGACACGGGGGGCCGGGCACCCCGGGCAGGGCCATCATGCCGCGGTCTCTGGGGGGACACGGGGGCCGGCACCCCGGGCAGGGCCGTCATGCCGCGGTCTCTGGGGGACACGGGGGGCCAGGCACACGCAGGCCTGTGACTCACCGCATCGGTTCTCGTCCTCCCCGCTGGGGCAGTGCAGGACCCCGTCGCACCAGTGGGAGGGGCTGACACAGGTTCCCGAGGAGCCGCACTCGATCCCGGACATCAAGCACTTGTTCTCCACTTGCGAGACACGGGGGGTGGAGGGGACAGAGACCAGTCAGCCGGGGACGCCGGGAAAACCTCATGCATCCCCTCCACCCTGCGGGCGCCCGCTCTCCGAGCCCCAAGCAGCAGGAGAGAGAGCAGTCCCCCTTCATCTTAATAAGGAGAACGGGTCCTTGCCACCGGCATCTACCAAAGGAAACAGGGCTGGCCGTCAGCAGCACTGGTGCGCCACTTCCGGGGGGCGCTGGGAGGGGCTCCCAGCCTTGCACTTAGACAGCACTCTGACCTTCCGCAGGTGACTTCTGTGACCCATAAATGCCAGTCCACTGCCCCGGGCAGACGGAAAAGGCCAGGCTGCGGTTAATGAGCTGGTGCAGGCTAGGTAGTAGGTGATGCCGTGCAGAAATCCAGGGGACAGGTGGCCCCCCGGGCAGGACCCAGCGCCCCACAGCACCGGGAACCCCGCCGTGGTCAGGGCTCCTCCAACAGCACGGGATTCTCACAACCCACGGGGCAGGATGAAGCGGGAGAGGGGCTCCTACCAACTGGGACTGTGAGGTTGGGGGAGAATGAGGCTTCGTGCGTCCCCGGCACCCAGCAGAAGCCAAGAGCCCCACCCCCAGAGGCCAGGGCGCCCCGCGAGGATGCTCCCTGCACTCACAGAACTTCCAGAGCAGGACGGCGGCCAGCACCGCACCCGCCAGGACGGCCCCCAGGGTGAAGGTGATACACAGCACTTTCTTCGTCTCTGCGGAAAGGGGGCGGGCACACTGTGTAGCTTCAGACTTTTCTAGAAGTCACACTCTCACATTTTACCTCTATTTGTATAGTACAGCACATCAAGAGATAATAACTTTTTAAAAGTTTACTTAATTATTTTGAGAGAGAGAGAGAAAGAGAGAAAGAGCAAGTGTGGGAGGGGCAGAGAGAGGGCGAGAGAATCCCAAGCAGGCTCTGCACTGTCCACACAGAGCCTGATACGGGACTCGAACTCACAAACTGGAAGATGGTGACCTGAGCCGAAGTCAGATGCCCACCCAGCTGAGCCACACAGGCGCCCCGTAGTAACTCTTTATACACTTAATTAATTTTAAGAATGTATCCTGGGAGGTCTTCTTAACCTCCTCCACACACTCAATTTTATGCTCTTTGGAGCACAAAATGATAGGAAGCCGCGATATGAAGTAACATATACTTATGTCAAGCTCTTTTTTAAAAAGTATAATCTTAAAATAGTCAAATAAATGATTAATGTAAAAACTTGCCCAAAAGAGGGGAAATGCCTTGTTTTAGTAATTACAGCATGGGGCGCCTGGGCGCCTGGGTGGCTCAGTAGGTTGAGTGTCTGGCTTCAGCTCAGGTCATGACCTCACGGTTCGTGGGTTCGAGTCCCGTGTCGGGCTCTGTGCTGACAGCTCAGAGCCTGGAACCTGCTTCCGATTGTGTCTCCTTCTCTCTCTGACCCTCCCCTGCTGGCACACTTTATCTCTCTCTAACAATAAATAAATAAATAATTATTAAAAAAAAAATACACGCATAGGACAGCGGTGATAATGTCCCCAAACTGTCACCTCCCTGGCGTGGTGTTCAAGGTACAATAAATCGTCTTACTCAAGGCAGTTCCGTGCCACAGACCCACAGCCTGCTTCACATTCTGTGTCTCCCTCTCGCTCTGCCTCTCCCCTGCTTGCGCGCTCTGTCTCTCTCTCTCAAAAACAGACAGTAAAAAAAAAAAAGGAAAAAAGTAGAGGTTGAGAGACAGAAAGAAGGACCGAGAGCCATGAGTGAAGGGTGCGGGAAGGCGAGGGAAGTGTGGGCAGAATTAAGGGTGGCAGTGCTGGTTAAGGGCCGCCGGGGTATGGGGACGTGCACACGGGGGCCTCACAGCACAGGTCACAAGGACTCATTTCTATGCTTTAGCATGTGCTGGGGGCATGTGCAAATCCGCGTCACCAGGACTCTTTCCCTGTCCAAGCTGCGTGAGCATGCGTGCTTGCAGGTAAAAGCACCGTCGACAACAATGTTCATCGTTTGGCCACCAGTCCTAGTACTACGGACACGGTCCTCTGCCGTCCTTCCTGCACGGGACTCTGCACGCCCACCAGCCAGCACTAAAATCTGGGTGGGGCAAGGAGCCCAGAGCCAGGAGATGAACGAGAGAGTAGGCAAGGAGCGGCAGCAAAGGGACAGCGACGGACTTCGAGCCTCCCCCTGCTCCGCCCCTGCTCTGCCCGGCCCACAGGGTCCTTTATTTTATTTTATTTTTCAATGTCTATTTAAAAAGTTTTTTAAGGTTTATTTTATTTTTGAGATATATATATATAGAGAGAGAGAGACAGAGTGCGAGCAGGGAAGGGAGAGACAGAGCATGAGCAGGGGAGGGTCAGAGAGAAAGGGAGACATAGAATCCGAAGCAGGCTCAAGGCTCTGAGCTGTCAGCACAGAGCCTGATGCGGGGCTCGAACCCACGAACTGTGAGATCATGACCTGAGCTGAAGTCAGACGCTCAACAGCCTGAGTTCCCTAGGCGTCCCCATGTATTTATTTGTTCTGAGAGAGAGTGTGTGTGAGCAGGGGAGGGGCAGAGAAACAGGGAGAGACCGAGAGAATCCCAAGCAGGCTCTGCATTCGATCCCACAAACTGGGAGATCAGGACCCGAGCCCAAGTCAGGAGCGGGCCAGTGGACAGACTGAGCCGCCGGGCGCCCCGCCCCGTCCACGAGGTCGCTAAAGCCACAAGGCACCCCGTGTGACAACCACACCGGCCGCCACATTCGCTGAGCACAGAGCCCATGTCCAGCGTCTCAAACCAACTCGCTGCACCCAGGGAGCCGCACCGCAAGAAGGGGTGGGGGAGGGGGAAGGTTCCGCGGCTTACTGTCCTTTCTACGTGGCCCCTCCACAGGCCCACAGGCAAGAGCGGGACAGGGACAAGGCTGGGACAGGAGGGCTAAGGAGAGTAAGCGGAGGGCTTCGCACCCCAGCAGCTCCCGGAGGACCCGGGGCAGGAAGCGGGAGGGCGAGGGGAAAGGTGTCGATCAGCCCCAGCAGATGCAGGACGGTTAGTGACAGAGCCCACTGGAGAAGACAGACCCCAGCCGGTGCTGTTGCAGGAAGTAAACGCAAAGGGGTCCTACTTGAGGTGCACACCGTCCCCGGCGGGGACTTGGGCTGCGTGGGGCTGCTGGGCGTGGACGCGTGCGTCAGCACCCGGGGTGCGTACTGGGGCACCGTGGGCGGGTAGTATGGAGCTGGATACACTGCGTAGGCGCTGAGGACCGCGGCGGGCGGCGTGGGGTACGGGCCTTCAGGCTGGTATCCGTGGTTTTCATAGTAAGGTCCGACACCTGCCGGGGGCCCCTGAACAATGAGAAAGAAGATGAATCACACAAAACGCCAATTACCCTCAAGATTACATGTCCATCCACGGCCCTTAGACAAGGCACTGAAAAGGCTGCTGCACATTCCTGTCGGCCCGAACACAGAACCTGCCCAGAGTAAGAACCAGCCAGAACTTCCTATTTGTTGTCAAGAGCTTTTGTATTTGTTTGGTCACTAATCATATTTAAAATGTTTTTAATGTTTATTTATTTTTGAGAGAGAGAGAAACAGAGCATGATCAGGGGAGGGGCAGAGAGAGAGGGAGACACAGATTCTGAAGCAGCTCCAGGCGCCAAGCTGTCAGCATAGAGCCCGACGCGGGGTTCAAACTCACGAACTGTGAGATCATGACCCGAGCTGAAGTTGGATGCTTAACCGACTAAGCCAACCAGGTGCCCCGCTAATCATTTTTTGAAGTAAAGAGAAAGTAATGGTTAACACTGAGATTTAGTAAAAAAAAAAAAAAAAGTGTATGTAGAAGTCTGGTCAACACCCAAACCCAGGGAGCAAGTATGACTCACATACCCAATTTGCAGAGACAAACGTGAGTAATAGAGGCTAAGAAATTTATCTAAAGGTCCACACATCCATCTCTTCTAAAAGTTCTTTTCCGATCGCCTCTTCTCTTACAGAGAGGTGTCGCCATTCACTAACGGACATTTAAGTAGTTTGCAGTTGGGGGCTGTGGGCGTGCACGTGTGCAGGGAGCCCGAGGGGTTTGGCCTCTGCCCCAGCCCCCAGCCCCCAAGGGGAGCCATGGGGATCTCAGCGCACAGTGCGTGGAAAGGGCTGCCCCAGCCGGAGCTTTTTTTCAGCTCCATCCGTCTTCTCCAGACGCCCTTCTCCTCTCCCCCTGCCTAAACGCTGCCTCCTCCCCACTACCCCTTCAAGCCCCCAGCCGGCCTCTCTGGACCCCACCGTGTCCTCTGTTTCCAAACCTCCTCGATCGCCCGCGGGCTGGGAGCCACATGTGTCCTCCTGTCCTTCTCCCCACTCATTCATTTCTCCTCCCGTTTCTTGCTGACCATGGCCGCCGACAGGACTGGCATCCTGAGCAGACGCAACCTGACGCTTAGCACTCTGAGTGGGGCCTCGAGGGAGACCAGATCGTCCAGGAACGGGCCGGAGGCGGGCTCTCAGAGTTAACGTCTGCTTAATAACTCAGAGGCTCTCCTTCAGAAGTCCAAGGATTGTAACTCGGAACCAGAGGGGCGGAGAGAAAGGGAAACAGTGTAATTTCTAATCTAAATGGGGCGCCAGAGGGGAAAAAAAGAAAAAAAAAAAAGGAGCATGTGTGTTTGGTCCTTATCGGAGCATCTAAGAACATGTCGTCCCACCCAGGGAGGCGGTACCGGGCACAGCGGTCTTTCCCCGCAGCGCCTTGTGCGGTGGGCATGACATTTTAAGTGGATCCGGTGAAAATAACTACAAACAACTGCTAAAAGAAGGAAGAACATAAAGGTCTCTTCTCCAGATGGAAGATTGTTGTTACTAAGAACCACTCTGTATCGAATGCACACATTCCCAGGTATAAGGTAAATCAGTGAGATATAATGGGGAACAAAGAGACTGTATTTGCCTCCAGCATTGTTGGGGGTGGGGGCTTCCGGGGACAGGGATGGTCAGCCCCCTTTGGGTCGCAGGCTCCTCCAGTTTATCAGGACACCCAGCCGCACAGGGGTCAGGACTTACTCCATCCCAGCACCCTCCTGCCCCGTTCCCTTCCGCACATCTTATCCCCAAACCCACCTGCAGGGCAGGAAGAGAAGAGGCCCCACTTTGAGCAGTGCACATACCCCACAACCGCCCCCCAGCTCCGAGGCGCTCTCATGGGGCGCAGCTGCTGTGTGCCCGCACCCTGACCCCTCCCGCCCCCCCTCACTGAGAGAGGGCCCTGACCGGCATCCAGGGGCACACATTCCCTGCAGCCTGCTCATAAAATGCTGCCCAGCACACACCCGGGAACATAACCGCAGGAACTAAGGGCACAAAGAGAAGGCTGGGGAGGTAATTATTAACCACTTACTGAGTTTAAAGCCATCCTGATTTTATCAGCAGCATCAGGTAATGGTAGAGATTTGGAATGTTCAAGATGACCTAGAAGACAGAATGATAAGACTGTAGTATTTCCACACTGACCAGCTTTTAGGAGACACGTGGAGAAACTCCTAGAAGACTTTCTAGGTGAGGAGTTAGCTCTCTCCAGAGAAAATGGCAGTTTTACCGGTTCACCTTGGCCCTCGCCTTTGCTGGTCTCTTCCCCACACAGCATATGTGGAAGCAGCCCGGTGCTGGCCTGCGTCAGGGTCCAAGGTCAGCAGCACTTAACGCAGTTCCGGCCAGAGGCTGAGACATGCCCGGGCCGCCTCTTGCAGTAGAAGGAGGTGTGAGAGGCCTCCCAGACCCTCAAGTTCAGGCCAGGTTGACGGTGTGCAGAGACCTGGGGTCAGTGCATGGCCACATCCTTCCTGGAGGCATCACTGCCCCAGTGCCCGGGCCTCTCTGAATCTGGGACAGAAATGGATGTGGAGCTGGGCACGGTCCCGATTGGGTGAGGAGTTAATGAGGGGTCCAGGGGAGCAACAGCGGGCCCGGAGGTGCTCCCTCCCTCGCTCCGAAAGGGCCCTGGGGGATGGGGGTGGGGAGGCAGGCACCCCCCGTGGAGCAGGTGGTCCAGGACTTAGTACCAGAGGGAGCTCACCCCAGACTTGCTGAACAAGCCACGTGGAATCGGCCACTTCCCGATAAACACGTGTTAAAAAAAACTCTGTAAAATGCGCCCATGACACCACATACTACCCCAAATCCAAAAAAAACAAAACAAAACAACCCCACAAGCTTCCAGAACTGACCATTTTGATAGCTTCTACGGTCAGCGGTAATGAGAAGCAGCGCTGCTGTTCCCAGATATCTACACACAGTTGACAGGACTTTCTGGAAAAGGCGTCCACGCGGACTACTCTGTAGGAAAGCCCCCACTCTGGCATCACTCTGGCTTCTCTCGGCGCCCCCCTGCTGTCTTGGAGTGACCAAAGAATGCTTCAAGAAACGGCCCCCCAAGCCCTCCACCCACAGACCATGTTCCCAGTGAGAAAGTTCTGGGCTTCCTAACACGTGTAAGAGCCCCGAGCTGGGCTCTGCCTGACAGCGGGAGCCTCTTGGGATTCTCTCTCTCTCTCTCTCTCTCTCTCTCTCTGCCCCGCCCCCACTCTTTCTCTCTGTCTCTTTCTCAAAATAAATAAGTAAACTTAAAAAAAGAACCCACCGGTCCTCCGTGAGCCCTCTGGAGAACAAGGGCTCTGAGACTCGCCGCCCACACGGTACCTCCGCTCCCTCCGGCCTGAGCCGGGGAGGAAATCACGCCTGTCCCTACGGCTGCTTTCCCAAGCACTCTGCGAGGCCAGCCTCAGCCCTGCTTTCCGGCTCCCTGCGCCTCTGAGCTGTCTCACCAGTTACAGGTTTGGGTGAAGTTTCAGGAAATGAAAATTCAATCCCTCTGGCGGCTTTCCCAGCGTGAGAGCCCTCTGAAAGGAATGATCCGTCCCTGCTGGAAATCCACGCTTCGGATTTGTTCGAGATCCCTAACAGTGAGAGGCGAGGAAGCCAGGGAAGGAAGGGGAACAGGGGGCCGCAGGAATGATCCAATAGAGGCCACAGGACCCAGAAGTCACGACGGGATAATCCTGTCTCACCCAGAGGTCCCACGACCCACCCAACCTCAGAGCCGACAGGATGAGCCGCCGCGGACTCGGGGACTGAAGCCAGGAGTCGCGCTGCTGTAATTGTCTCTGGCTGGAGAGGAAGGGGCTGTGGGGCTGGGTCTGGGGGAAGCACCGCCCAGAGGCCACCCAGGGTCCGCTTCGTCTTCAAGACCGGCTTTTGCAGAAATGACGTCATTTGTCACAAAACCACACAACAACACAAACACAAAACCCGGTGCGTCTCCACAGTCGAGCAGGTCCCTTCTGCTGGTGTCTGAACAGAGCAAGACCGCCTAGATGGTGGGAGACTACCCGTTTCTCACACTTTCCTTCCTGTCACTCAAAGGACACAGGTGACTGTCCTCAATTCCGGCCAGTGCCATAACGAAGCACTTTTTCTCTAAGTGACAAAAGAGCCAGAGTGCAGCCACACCCCCAGCCCCGCCTTGTCCTCAGCCACGGAACGGTCCGCTTGAATCACACAACACTGACACGTGGTTCAGGTCACTCGGGACTCTCTTTCCAGAGAGCTGAGTCCCCCCAGCACCCGTGCCGCCACCGCTCGGCAGGGCCCGCCACGGAGTCGGCCTGCAGCCCGCGCCGTGACGAGGCGATTTCCAAACGGCCAGTCTCGTCTTTGGAAGTCTCAGAGAGCATTTGCTGGAAACTTATTTTGAAGCCCACCAAACCAGCGCCACCGAGGTCAGCCTCACCGACTCCCACGCAGGGGGTCCGGGACGGTCCCCATCAGGAAGCCTCTGCCCACCTCACCGCCGTTCATGCACCGCCTGCTGCGCGGAGCCCCGCCGCGCCTTCCTGACGCTTGGCGGTGTGACGGGTGATTCTTTGACCCCTGAACCCCTTCCTCAAACTTCGAAGTGGGCGACACCAAGAGACACACCTTGTCCAGGGAACAAACGACCAGCCAGGGCCCCTTTATGCCCCCAATGTCGCATAAAGTCAGGCGATACGAACAGATGCTCTCCGGTCGCGTTGAGGATACAAAGTGCAGTCATGGGGCGCCGGGTGGCTTGGGGGGTTAAGCGTCTGACTCTTGGTTTCCGCTCAGGTCCTGATCTGGAGTTCGCGTCCCGCATCGAGCTCCACGCTGCCAGTGCAGAACCTGCTTGGGATTCTCTCTCTCCCTCTCTCTCTGCCCCTTCCCTGCTCCTGCTCACTCTCTCTCTCTCAAAATAAATAAATAAACCTAACAAAACTGTTAAAAAAAAAACCCAAAAACAACGCCAAAGTGCTATTAGATGCAAATTATCAGACAGGGGTGGGTTTAAGTAGCAACTCAACATAAATGAATATGAGGCCACCGGACAAAAGGGCTATGCGGTGATTCACACGGGAACGCGACCCACACACAGAGACAGAGACGGCACCTCAGAGAGGGACTGCCCGTGTCCTCCAAGTTTCTTTTTCTATGAATGCCTCATTGTCCCGGTTGAGATTACAAACTTTTTAGGGCAGGAATTGGGTCGGGTCCTTTTTTCTTTCTTTCTTTTTTTTACAGCCAAGCTTTGTAGCATGTAAGAAAGCGTTCCGATATTTCTGGAGTTCCAGAGACCAGACGAGTAAGACAGAATCTGAGAGACAGAGCAAGCTGTCAAGTCTGCCCCGGGACAAAACCATCTTCCGGGTTGAGGACGTGGGTGACAGAGAGGCAGACAAGAGGAGTCCTGAGATGTGCAAAGGCCCGGCTAGGGCTTGGAGACCTTGCCCAGGCCTCCCTGCGGAGTGGGCTGATAAAGAAATAGGGTTGTTTCAGGACCGAGTGTGTCCGTTTCCAGCACTGTGGCCAACACATGGTAGGCACTGGATGATAACGTCACCACAGCAGCTAAGATTTGCCTGCCCATAGCGAAGGGACCGTCATGTGTGAAAGACGTTCAGGTGTTTTTTCTGTGTAAGTCCAAAGGACGAAGCCGGAATCGGAACAGTCAGCAAAATCAGAACGGCAGATTTAACCCAACCCCGGGAAACCAGATTTCCAACAGTGAAGAAGTTTAAACAACCAACGAGTTGCCTTGGAAAGAACAGAGTTCCGCAAACTGAAGAACGTTGGATCTGATACTGGCGGGTGGGCTCTCCACACGTATGGTGCAAGAATATTCTAGAACGGTACGGGGCTTCAGCTAGGGGGCCAGGCACAATGGGCTTTCAGGTCAGGCACCCGCAGAACGAACGCCAAACCCGGGATCCCGGGGAAGAGGCTCCAGGTCCCTGAGTTCAGACCAAGGGTTGAAATGAGCTCAGGGGTGGGGTCCTGCCAGGACGGCCCCTTGCAGACCAGTGACCTCGAGGGACCCTGACGCTGGGTCTCATGCGTCGCACACCAATAAGCAGTCATGAGGCCCAGGCCGCCCCATCCTCCAGTTCAGCTCTCACTTGACGGTACTTCTCTGTCGAATGTCCTCTGGACACTATGGCCTCCGCCCCCCACTTCCCGCCCCCCGGATCTACTCTGCCATCGCACGGGCTTCCAGACTGCACTACAGCACCTGCCCACACGTGGTGCCCTTCAAACGTGCTGTGCTCTCGTACCACACCTCCGCACCCTCACACCCGGGGGTGCCCACAGCTGAGCTCCGTCCACACCAACAAATCGCCCCGAGTTTCTACCCAGCAAGCCGTGTGCTCTACCCCCTGGGCTCGCCTCTACAAGCATGTCTTCGGGCCACCTTCCCTCTTCACAGCTCACACTGCTCACCGTCCATGGGGCTGCCTGCACCCCCGCCAGGAAATCAGCATCTGCCTTTCTCCCTCGATGCCTCTAAGGCTGAGCGTGACATTTCCACACGTGCTGGTGCCTCTGCTCCGACCACGGTGCAGTGGCCGGGACAGACTGAGTCCCCGGCCAGCTTTGTGCCTACGGTGTCCCCCTCAAACGGCCTGGATGATCAGCCAAGCCCTTTGCTACTCCCCAAGACTCCACATGTACTTGGGGCCACGAAGGCCAGAGCACAGACAGCCCCATACCAGACCCAGGCCTGCTACTCCCGGAGGCTTACAGCCAGGGCTTGCTGAAATGGCCTTTAGGGTCCCCAGCCCCAAGCCAGGGCGGGACTCACGGTGCTGGCGCAACTCAGATCTCCGCGGTCAGATATGTGATACCCTTGCACCCCTTCCCCACAGGACACCAACTCATCCCAATGTCAGCGGATCCCTGTGGGGGTGCCCCGGAAAGGGGGGCAGAGAAGACCAGCAAAGGCTGAGAAGCTGTGGGAAGTAGGACGACCCTGGGGGGGTCTAGAGCAGCAGAGGAAATGGACATGGACAAGCACTCAGACCCCGAGAGCCTCTCCAGACCCCCGTCACCCCCCCACCGGAGGCCGGCTTCCAATCCGCAAGTAACCACACTGATCACCACTAGCTTGACCCTGTCAATCTTCTTTTCCGTTACCAAGGCTTACACTTGCCTCTGACCCCCAAGCTGGGATTTTCTGGAGAGCTTGGAAAAGTAGACTCCCAAGCCCCGCCCCGCTGTCAGTCTGGTACGGCGACCGGACCTAGGACAATGGCCTCTATCTCATTAGAAAGCTCTCCCAGGGCCTGTGCCGCAGGTTTGGACAGAAAGAGCGACAGCCTCCGGCCCGGGCTCCTGGCTCCTGGCGTGTGCTTATCGGCAGGCCCCCAGGGGTCTGGGCTTCCCTGCCTACGGCACATTGTTGCTGGAGTCCTGTCCTTC
This sequence comes from Mungos mungo, assembly GCA_004023785.1. NCBI lineage: Eukaryota > Metazoa > Chordata > Mammalia > Carnivora > Herpestidae > Mungos > Mungos mungo. Next base: position 28,082 of record PISW01006664.1, read on the forward strand.
AGTGTCCCATTAGCCGGGGAGCTGAGCCCTCCCTGCTGCCCCACGGAGGAGTCCTGCACACTCCTGCCTCGATGACTCTGGAAGACTCAGCACAGAGCCCAGGTGGGGCTGTGGGCAGGTGTGTATGAGGGGGGGGGGACCGGCCTGGCCCCCAAGCCGTAAGCCCCTTCCGCGTGCAGGTTCCTTGGGCCCCGTTCTCAGCTCCCCGCATCCTTGTCCACAGGCCCACACTACCTGTCACAGCCCTAAGGAGCCAGACAGCTAGGCTTCGTCCGCAGGTCTTCCCAGAGCAAGCCGCTCACCTCTGCCTCAGTTTCCCCATAATTAAGTATGCTATAAAGAGTTCGGAATGACAGCGGCTGGAAGAAAGGGCCTCGGCCACGTTTGCCGTTATTATCATAACACCAGTGTGGCCACGTTGTCTCCTGCAATTCGGTGACCGAGCCCAGGGCAGAGCGGCCACGAGTGCGAGGCCCGCAGGCTCCAGGCCGATTCCGGCACTGACCTTGGGAATGCAGAAGGGGAAAGGAGCTCGGCCTGACTTATCCAAGCCAAGAACAAAGGCCATACTGCTCACCGGTTGGTATTTGAAAACAAAACAAAACAAAACAAAAAACAGAGAGGAAGGAGTTGAATGACCAATCTCCTGGCCTAGCTTATCCACTGCGGGGACCCCCAGACCCCCCACCTTCCCCACCCCGCCACAACTCTGTGCCGAGTTTTAGCTTGCTTGGTCTTGCCCTTGCCTTTCCTGGTCATCCCCACCTCTAGTAAGGTCTGCAGGCAGGCCTCGCCTCTGGAAAAGCTGGGAAAAGGAAGCGGGTGACTTCCTGGGGGCTCCTCCCTGCTAGGCCCGCCTGGCCCCCTCACTTCACCCGGCAGCAGCAGGCTAGAGCCTGAGCAATCCAGGTTTCTGCACCCGGGTAATCTCTGTCCCCGCTCCCAGCCCCCACCCGCCTTCAGGGGAGGCTGGCAGCAGCCTCACTTCCGGGAGAACTTCCCCCACCTCCCAGGCTAAGTCAACAACCCTCACTTCAGGGTTCCTAAACACCTTGAAACTCTGGCAGCCTTTGTAAGTTTCCATGATTCGGGAACCTTCCACACCTGGAGCGCCAGGAGCACGCTGGTCAGCGCCCCCGGCGGTGCCCCCATCTTAGTCCCGGAACCCCGGGGTGACAGTCTCAGGGCCGAGCCCCGCGTCCCACCAGGTGGACCTCCCGCGCCCAGCTATCACTTCCCTCCCAAATGAGCCACTAGGATTCCTCCGGACCGTGCCGCCGCCTGTGGCTTGGAAAAGGGATTTGGGCTTTGGGGTTTTGGGCCACCGCGCTGTGCCCTCCGGTGGGACGGCCGCTTCAGCACGGGCTCAGGGCGCCGGGCACGCAGATGCCCTCTGGGGTGTGGACGCACGACCTTTGGGGCCACAAGGCGATCTTGTGCCGAGCACGAGCGGCCGCGGGCAGGGCGCCCGTCCACTGCCAGGCTGGTGCGCTCCGCCGGGCACCGCGGCTCGGAGCCCGGCTGGCGGCATGCGGGGGACCGTGGCGCCGGGGCCGCCCAGTGCTGGTCGGGTCCCCGCAGGGCGCGTGCGTCCAGGCCGGGGCCGCTCCCCCGGGGCTCCCTGCGCACCCGCTGCCCTGGGACCTGGCTCGGGTGGCCGCCGCCGGGTCCGGGGTGCGGGCAGTCCCTCCCCCGGCCGGGCGAGGCGCGAGCGGCGTATCGCTCCCGGAATCTCAGCGCGTTTCCAGTTTCTCCCCACCTCGGGAGCGAACCAAGAAGCCGAAGGAGTTCAGGTAACACTCAGGCGGCAGGATTTTCCCGAAACAAAGAAACGCACAGACAACGCTCTGTCCTCCTGGTCCCCCCAAAGAGAAGGCGCACCCCCCGCTCCCGAGCTGCGGGCCTCAGGAGGCAAGGGGTCCCAGAGGCCGGCTCTGGCCGAGGGACCCACGCCGAGGGACCCCGAGGCCCTCTCTGCTCCGACCAGTGAGCCGGGGACTCGGAGCGGAGGCCCGCGAGTCTCACCGAGGGCGCGTCGGCCGGCGGGAGGGCGCACCTGCGGCGCGCGGCGCACACCTGGCCCTCCTCCAGCCGCCGCCCCCAGCGCGGGGGGCGCTCGGGTTCCCCCCAACCACCCGCAGGCGCCCGGATCCTTCTTTTCGCGCCTGGCACCCGCGCCCCGGGCTCAGCCGGGAAAACCGGCCGGCGCGCCGCTCACCTGCGGGGACTCGCGGGCCGGCGCTCTCCGCCCCTTGGGCCTCCTCCTCCTCCTCCTGCGGAACTGCGTCTTCCTCTGCCCGGAGTCCCCGCTTTAATCCCGGGAGGCGGTGTCCGAGCGCCTAGGGCGACACCCCTAAACGCGGTCCCGGGCCACCCCGGGCGCCGGGAGGGGCGGGGCACGGGTGGCCGGAGGAGGAGTTTGCCCCGGGGAAAGCCCGGGGCGCTCTCCTGGTCCCCAACCTCGGGGGACCCCTTGGAGCTCCGACTTGGTCCCCGGAGGGCGGAGGGCTCTGAGCGTGTGTCCCTCCCCGCGTCCCCTGGACCGCTCCCGTTGTGAGCGCTTTGGGGCCCCGAGATCTCGGGGTTTGGGTTAAGGAAGGAAATTCTGGGGAGCAACGATTGAGTCCCCACCTGAGCCTGGGGAGCTCCTGGGCCCGTGGGGCCTCTGTGCCCACGCGAGGGCCGCGGAGGACCCTCTCGGTCTCTGCTGGGCCGGCCTTTCTTTGCCTTCAGGTCCCAAGTCACCCCCACCCTCCCGTGTCCCCAGCAGTGGCGAAAAGGCTTCCCGCCATCACAGGCCACCTCCGGGGGAGAGAAAAGTCCAGAAGGCAGGGCTCTTCCCTGTCCTCAAGAACTCTTTCCAATGCTGTCTGCAGTAGAGCAACATGGATTGCTTTATGATAACGTGGAAGCAAAGAAAACCTCCCTCGTTTCAAATCACTTGCCTCCTTGGCCCTGGGGCTGGACTAGTTCCCTAGTGAGTTCTTCCCTCCCGCCCTGTCCTTTGTCCCCGCCCTCACATCCACCCAGGGGAGCTCCCCGCATCTTCCCTGGGACCCACCCATCTCTCACACTTCACAGGTGTCTGCTTGTCCGAAGTAAGGACATTCCTGGGGAGGAGTCGGTGCCACAGATAAGTCAGGTCGGATGGTCTCCTCCTGCTCCTCCTGGCCACTCACTTATTTCGGTTCTGATGGTGTGTTTGGAGCCATCCAGTAATGACCCCGTTCTTCCACCGAACCGCCACATCCACCTTCACACCAGGTGGCATGTGTGTCTCTATGTTCATCCCTCTTCTCCTGGTTATTCTGAAAAGGTCCATTTCTCCTCCTCTCGAGCTTCGGGGACGGTGGTTTGGAGTGACGCGCCTCCCTGGAGTTGAACGTCAGCCTGGAGAGCCAACATCACCTCCGCCCTTCCCAGACAGATCGAGTCAGCATTGACCACAAGAAGGAACCTTAGAAAAGATGTAGTTCAGGAAGAAAGAAAGATAATCCCAGAAGGAAAGACAGACACACAGGAGGTAGTAGGGGGCCAAGGACGTGGTAAGAACGTGGGTAAGTCTAAACCCACATTGACAGCATAAAAGAGCACCTGGAGGGGCTCCTGGGTGACTCAGTTGGTTAAGGGGTTAAGTGTCCGACTCTTGATGTTGATTCAGGTCATGATCTCGTGATTCATGGGATTGAGCCCTACGTGGGGCTCTTGATTTCGGCTCAGGTCATGATCTCACAGTTGGTGAGATCGAGCCCTGCATGGGCTTCTGTGCTAACAGCATGGAGCCTGCTTGGGATTCTCTTTCTCCCTCCCTCTCTCTCCCTCTGCCCCTCTCCAGTTTTTTCTCTACCTTTCAAAAAAAAAAAAACAAAACCCAAAGAAACAAAAGACCGCATCCATGATAATGTGTAATTTGCAAAGGTAGAGTAGAAACCAGAGCAACAACAACAAATAGTTAAAATATCAGAAAATAATGGCATGAAAACAGTGTTATCTCCAGTGGGATGCACAAGATTAAAGTATTTGAATGGTTGGATTCCTCTGCTGATCTGCTTGTTAAAAGGATAATTACAGAAGAATAAGCAATAGAGTCTATGTTGATATGTCCAATTCAAATGAAGAAAAAGTGGAATAAGTGGGAAAGAACTCAGTGAAGTCAAACAGCAAAGGAGGATGAGGGAGGGAAAAGAGGTAAACATAAGCCCTGCAGAACAGGACAAATAGAGAGCACAAATCATACATGTAGACATGTATGCAAACTCATCAGCAGTCATAATGCACATAGAAGCTCTACGCCGTCCAGTTAATAGGTATGGATTTTTTAAAATACATAGATTATCTGTTCATCCCATTATTTAAGACAGCCATGTGTGATGCTATTTATGAGACATCTGTAGAATGGACATATGAAAAAGAAAGCTGGATTGGTTATATTAATAATGGACAAAGGGGACCAGAGGATAAAAGGCTTTATTGGGAATAAGGGAGGGTCACAAAGTAAACAAATTGCTTGGATACCGTAACAGTGAGACTTGCATATACCTAACCACAAAGCTTTCAAAAATGTATAAAGGAAACATTTATAGAATTACAAGATCTTTACAAATCTGCCTCTTCTCTTATAGCCATCAAAGATCAAGCAAACAAACAAACATCAGTAAAAATAGAGAAGATGTGCATAATGAGCAGTCTTTATTAATTAGTGGACTCTTACACTGAATCATTCGCCAGATGATTTTCCAGGTTAAGTCTTAGGAACAGTTAAGAAAATTTCCGTTCTAGTCTTTCAAAAATTCTTCCAAGAAAAAAAATTCGTTTATTTATCAAAGCCTAAACCAGCGAAGATTGTTCAAGGAAAAATACGAGCCAGTTTAACTTATGAGTAGAAATGTAAAAATCCTAAACAAATATTAACAAAATGAATCCAACACTCTACAAAAAACTATTATGATTCAGGTTGGATTTCTCCTGGGAATATAATATTGCTTTCACATTAGAAAAACTATCAGTACAGTTCAACACTATAACATAAATCATAAAACTACCTTAATAGATTTAAAAAGAAAGTTCAGTAAAATTCAACATGCCTCCATAATAAAAAATAAAAGTCCTTGGCAAAGATGAAATAAAAGGAAGCTTTCTTACCTAGTAAGGGAGATCTGTAAAAATATCCCAAACTATCACCCTTCATGGTGAAGTAGGAGGGATTATCGCTAGCCTCCGGGCTGCTCAGCATTGTACGGGGTGAGAAATTAACCTGGTGAAAATTTCAAAGGAAGAAACTAGTCTGTCATTATTTGAAGATGATGTGACTGTGTACCTACCAACCCTCGAAGATTCAAGAGGAAATCAGTAGAATTATTAAGAAAGGTTAGCTGTCAGTCTATATTCAATATCGATACAGAGACAACGCAGAAAAACACCTGCTCCCTTCAATGTCACCATTCCAGCCACTGGAATGTTTCTATTTGTTTATTTGTTTATTTATTATTAAAAATTTTTTTCCTAATGTTTATTTATTTTTGAGAGATAGAAAGTCAGAGAATGAGCAGGGGAGAGGCAGAGAGAGAGGGAGACATGGAATCCGAAGCAGGCTCCAGGCTCCAAGCTGTCAGCACAGAGCCCGACACGGGGCTCGAACTAACGGACCTCGAGATCATGACCTGAACTGAAGTCGGACACTTAACCGGCTGAGCGACCCAGGCCCCCCTGGAATGTTCTTTTTAATTGTGTCATTTACTGTAACAATGGTAGCATGATTTGGTGGGAGAATGTAATTCTCAGAAGAAGCACGTGGAAGTATTGAGGCATGAAGTGTCGTGATGTCTGCAATTTAATTTCAAATGTTCCATCAAGAAAAGTCACCTAATCGGCCAAGGAGGAGTGTGTACTCTGTTCATGGCACTAATCTTCCATACTTTCTGCATCTTTGAAATGTGTCATCATAAAAAGTTGGGGAAAAAACCTGACAAAGGTAACAAAAAATTAGCTGCCTTGAATAATCACAAAAATATGTGAATACTCTTTTGGAGGAAATTACAAATCTTTATTGAAAGATATGAAAGATTCCATAAATGGAAATAGATACAGTTTGTGTCTAGAAGATGCAATATTATAAGGATGTCAACTGTCCCCTCAAATTGACCCCATACATTTAGCACAACTGCATCCAAACTTCTGACACGTGTGTAGTGGGGCTCCTTGATGAGCTTGGTCCAAACTACAAATGCAAGAGCGTGAAATAACAAAGGGCCAAAAATAGGCAAGACACACCGGACACGCAAAGACATGGCAGGATTGTTTCCAAATAAACGGTCTCAGCAGACCAATGGTAGGAGATGGGAGTCTGATGCCTTCATTATGAAAGCTATGCAATGATACCTGTGTGCGGACACAGAACCACGTGTGCCCGGAGTCCTGAAGTCTTACAGGCGGCACGCGGAGCGGTGGAGAGTTCTAACAGAAACCGAGTACCAAGCGGAAAAAGATGGCCTTAGAATCCTATTCACATCATCTGTACAGTCAGTTCTGGCGAATGACCACCCACACGTGAAACTAAAGGTGCTGGCTCTTTTAGGAGACGAGGTGGCTATGCAATGACGCGGCCCCTCCCTGTCTTGTGTGCACCTGCTGGCTTGGACCATAAGGGATCTTGGGGGATCTGGAGGGCGGAAGTGACGCAGGACCGGTTTTTGCTCCCTAATCGTGTTGCCGGTCAGCTGACGCACCTCCTTGCACGAGGTAGTGGCCTCTCCGGCTCCTCCCGCCTCTCCAACTCCTGGGCAGGCGTGCGTGTTTAGCTCTGTGTGGACGAACCCTTGCCCCAGCTTCTGTGGGACAGCTGCATCAAGGTCACGGCAATCGTCTGGCCGCCTGGGCTCCAGCCCACGCGCACCGGTTCCAGCTGGTCTTTGCCGTCCCCCACTTTACATCTGTTGTGGACCGAATTATGACGCCCTCAAATTCACATGTTGAAGTCCTAACTCCCAATGTGACCATATATGGAGTTGGGGTTTCGGGCACATGAGGTCACAGGGTGGGTTGGGGATGACGGCGTTGGCGCCCTTGTGAGAAGAAGAAGAGAGACCTGTGCGCGTGCGCGCGCCCGTGTGCGCGCGTGCGCGTCGGCGTCCCATCTCTGTGGTGTCTCTCCCTGCGCACACACCAAGGAAAGGCCACGTGAAAACACGGAACAGGGCTGGGGCCTGCAAGCCAGGAGGGACTCCTTCCCAGGAACCGAACAGGCCAGCGCCCCGATCTTGGACTTCCCCCTTCCAGAACTGTCTTTAAGCCCCCCTGCCGTGGCACTTTGCCGCAGCGGCCAGAGCACCCGGCCCAGCCGGGAGCTGCCTCGGCCGCACGATCCGAAGCCCTCTCCCCGGGGCCCTGGAAAACACGCAGCCACACGCGTTGCGGGACGGGGAACACAGATTAAAACCCAGAGCGCTCCCATGTGGAGGAGCCTTGAGGACATTATGTGGCGTGAACTAAGCCGACCAGAAAGCACAAATACTACATGATCCCGCTGACGTGAGGTCCCTGGAGCTGTCAGATTTACAAAGACAGAAAACAGCAGGAGCCCAGGGGGGCCAGGGTCGGGGCATAGGGAGTTATGTTTAATGGGGACATCGTGTCCGTGGAGAAGACGGAAGGTTCCGGAGACGGGTGGCGGTGCTGGCTGCCCCACAAAGTGAACGTGTTTAAAAACCACTGAACTATAGACCTAACGATGGTTAAGACGGTAAGCTTTATATAGTGCACACTTTAACACACACCCCACACACGCACGCACGCATGCTCATACATATGCAGAGACACGCCAGACTAGCAGAAATTCAAGTGCTGAAAACCCCTTACGACCAACGCACAGTCAGCGGCAGGGACGGGGAGAGAAAGGAAGGGCTTAAATTAGTACAACCACTTTGAAAACCTTTTCAGTAGTAGGCTCGAATGTTGAAGACACATGCAACTTTCACCCAGAAATTCCACCCTTAAAAAATTTTTTTAATGTTTTTTTTTTTTTTTTTTTTTTGAGAGAGAGAAAGCGAGAGAGACAGCTCGGGTGGGGGAGGGGCAGAGAGAGGGAGACAGAGACTCTGAAACAGGCTGAGGCTCGGAGCTGTCAGCACAGAGCCGGAAGGGGGGCGTGAAGCCACAGACCACGAGATCGTGACCTGAGCTGAAGTCGATGCTTAACGGGCTGAGCCACCTGCGCACCCCATAGAAATTCCACTCTTAAGTGTGTGTCCTACAGAAAACTCTGTCAGGGTGTCCAGAAACTTCCACAGGAGTGTTCACAGAAGTACTATTTTTGTTGCAGAAATGTGGGCGCCACCCAAATACTGACAGGAAACTCCTGTCATTTCTTCTTAATAGGAAAGTGGATGCAGACATAGAGGTACGTTCAAAAGATCGAAAACAGGCAAATCACACTGTACCCGTTACCATGAATAAATCCCACAACTCGCTGAGCAAACAGGCAAGTTGCAGAAGGACGCATGCAGGTGGCTCCGTGCACTTCACACAAACGTCTAGACATTTGACATAGTAACACCTCGTTTCCAGGTACGTACATGCTTACAAACTAAGACCATGGAAAATAGAAATGGGCAAACACCAGACTCAGGGTTGTGGTGTCCCCCAGTGGGAATGGGGGAGGGTGCAAAGTGGGAGCCTGACAGGCTGGTGTTGGTGACAGTCTGTTAACTGGGACAGTGATGACACGGGTGCCCTTCCTTTTCTCTTCATACCTCCTTTTTGCATGATCTGTTCTCTGTTGTATGGATGGAATGTTTCATAATTTTAAAAATGATGTATGAGGGGCGCCTGGGGGGCTCAGTCAGTTGAGCGTCCGGCTTAGGCTCAAGTCGTGATCTCGCAGTTCGTGGGTCCAAGCCCTGCATCGGGCTCTGTGCCTGGAGCCTGTCTTCGGATTCTGTGTCTCCCGCTCTCTCTGACCCTCTCCGGCTCACACTGTCTCGCGCTTTCTCGAAAATAAATAAGACATTAAAAAATATTTAAATAAAATAAAAATGATGTATGAATAACTATCAAACTGACTGGTTTAGAAGTGTGTGCCCCCAAAAGCAAATCCGTTGAATAGTTCATGGTCCACAGTTGTCAAGACCTTCGGCCGGCCTGCTAGTTAAGATGAAGAAGACAGTTTTGTATTTGATCGTCACAGTAACGAGCCCAAAGTCCTTTAGGGGCCCGACGTCAGAAGGAGTGGAAGGGAACGGAAGCGCCCCCTGCAGGAGACAGGACGCAGCGAATTTATTCCCGGCCCAGTGCGGTAGGAGGGCGTCAGTGCTCTGTTTAGAGACTTTTTTTTTAGTAGTTTTTTTTCAAATTGGTTTCCATCTAACATCCAGTGCTTCTCCCCACAAGTGCCCCGGAAAGAGAGCTGGGGAGAGTGAGGGACACAAATCATGAAAGACTATTGAATACTGAAAATGAACCATGGACTGGAGGGGGAGGGGGAGGGAGGGAACGGGGTGATGGTCATGGAGGGGGGGCACTTGTAGGAGACCTTTTGAAACCTCTGGGCATGCTGGAGACCTTCGGCGTGTCCTTAAGAGGGGGACGGGGCGTCTCCTAGACACAGCTCCTGGACCCCTGCTCCCAGCCGGCTCCTCGGGTAAGTCCACATCCCCGCTCAACAAGGAGATGGTTTCCAACATGTGTTCTTTCTCATAGTTGAAGCAAGTTCCAGGACTTGGCTCCAGGGTGCATCAGCGCGCACCGGGTCCCCGGCCCTGTAAGAGCAACGATGACCTTTCATTAAGCATGTGTCGTGCCAGTGACCACATTACAAAATAGGGGTGCAGGCTTCCCCATTTTACAGCTGAGGGACCTGGGGTCTCCCGGAGGGCACCCCAGCTCCCTGGACCCCTCAGGTGTGCCAGGGCCTGGACCGGTTCTCCGGCCTCGGGACTTTCTTGGGCGGCTAAGTAGGAATGAGGGGCTGGGGTCCCCCGGCACAGGACGGGGGGGACCCTGCCAGCGAGGCTGTCTGTGGCCAGGGCCCCCAGTCCTGTGGGCCCTTTGGCTCTAGAACCCAGCGGCATCCAGTTGTGGGGAGAAAGGGGGTGCCGTGGGGGCCGGGGAGGGCCAGCAGACCCTGGCGGTGAAGGAAGTAAGTCCCACATAGCCGACCTTGGTCCTCCCCACCCAGCTGTTGTCACCTCCAGGGGGAGACACCCCCATGGAAGGACGTGGGATGGGGCGCACTCACTGAGGTCAGCGGGGTCCTTCTGCCTGGCTCTGGGGACGTTAACTGTCCCCAACACACCTGAGTCATGATGGTGGAGAAAAATAGGATGATGGTGATAAAAAATTCCACCTGAGAAGCGGGGGAGGGAGGAGCGGTGCTTGGTGGACACGTGGCTTCCCTCAGATCCTGTCCGGCAGGAAGGACCACGCCCCCCCACCCCCCCACCCCCCCCGCTCTCCGGAGAGACGCTGGGGGCCCCGGCTCTGACCTCAGAGGATGTCCTAGGCCCAGTGGTCCAGAGCGGAGGGCTCTCTGTTGCCTGGGCAGCATAGGGGGTGCCTGGCCGCGGGCGGGGGGATTACAGGCTTCCCGTGCTGCCCAGGCCTCTCTGGGCTGAGGTCTGTCCAGGCTTCCCGACGGGGTGGTTTCCACCAGCCAGCGTCCCGGTCAGGGAAGCTCCTCGAAGCCGGACTCAGGCCTGGTCCACGGGCCTGTATGACCCACGTCCGGTCACAGAGAACAGAGGAGGCAGGAAGAGGTCCTACCGCCTCCCTGGGAGACCCCCCCTCCCAGCCAGAACGGGGTGGGGACGGGCCACGCTCTGGCCTTTCTCCTGGCTTTGTGACCTTTTCCTCGCTCCATCTTTTCTCTCCTGTGCAGATTATGAATTCTCGAACTATCAGGCTTCCTTGTAGGCGACTCGGTCTACGCTTTCACAGCGGTGGGCAGACAAGGATACCGCTGGGCGCCTGCTTCTGTGCCAGTCAGCTCCTGGCTACGTGTGGCCCGGGCCCCTGCACCGAAGCTGATTCCCAGATTCCTAACCCCCCTGCTCGCCGCACCCCAGCCTACAAAACCCACAGCTGCCCTGCAGATAGCCGGCTAGCCCTGGAGCACGGCCCCTTCCTGAGGCCATCTGTGTCCAACGGCTGGTGGACTGGAGTCTCCGTCCCTAATTCAGGACGACTCGATGGCTGCCCTGGGAGCCACAGGTGCCCAGGTTGGTGGGGGAGGCCTTAGGGGTGACTGCACCAGAGCTGGGTCCTTCCCTCTGCCACCTGCACTCCCAGAGGGGCTGACCCCAATTACACTCCCCAAGGGACCTGCTGCCTGCCAGACAACCTGGAACAGGACCAAAGTCACTTCACCTCTTGATGGCCCTAGAGTGTCATAGAGACACAGCTCTGTTTAAATGAATTCCAGCAAACTGAAGGTTTCCAAAAGCACCCAGCTGCCACTCAGTGCCTACCTACTACCAGAACTACCACTACTAAGGAGTCCAGGACGTGCCACGTCCCCTGCAAACATGCCTAGCGAAACACCTGCCCCGACTGGACCCACGTCACTCTGGGGACGTGCTCTAGACTCAAGATGCACTTGCAGCTCTAAGAGCCATAAAGAAAAGACACTCACTTCACACATGTGAATTAATCCATTTCTAATGAACCTCAGGAGGGATGAACCACCAACCTCAGCCTGGGGATCCTGAGCTGTGCTTTGCATCAAACCACACATCTGCTTTGGAGCGTCCAAGAATGCTGTCCCCATGGCCCTCCACCCACCCTCCCTTGGGGACCCGATGGGTTGGGTTCAGCTTGCCTTCGTGAGGGAAGAAATTGTTTCCATCATGTCAAAACTAGTACTTACGTCGCATTGTTGAATGCCACCATGTTGGGTACAAATGGCGCATAGATGGAGGCTCCCGGGCAAGTGCAGATGCCAACCAGGTGTGGGCGCCTCCGTGCCCTTCAAAGCGTGTCCATAGAGGCGGCACCAGCTCTAACAAGAACAGTTTATTTTTAAACGAACGTCATTCAAGATCAGCCTCCAGAACTCTATTTCAAGCCCACTTCCTGGGCTTGGAATGAAAGGCGATCTAAGTCAAGACTGCTGAGGCAGAGGGGCCACTTTGCAAGGCAAGGTGGCCTTCGCAAAGCCTTTTCCTTCACGCATCCTGCTTTCCCAGATGGGCAGCAGGTGCCGACAGCGCGGAGCCTGGAGCTGCTTCGGATTCTGTGTCTCCCTCTCTCTCTGCCCCTCCCCCACTCACGGTCTGTTTCTCTCACTCTCTCAAAAATAAATAAACATTAAAATATTTTTTTAAAAAAGAGAGAAGAATCAGAAATATTGTCTCATTCATAGGAAGTTCCTAAAGTGCTTTTTTTTTCAGGTATTTTATCATTAAACATACTTTTTTTTTTAATGATTTCTTTTTTTCTGGCTAAAATGCATAGTAATAACCTAAAAAAGATTAAGTCAGCCTGGTGATTCTACAGACGCTCTTTTTGGTATTCACACTGACATATCCTTCAACTCTGAGTAGATGTTTGCGAGTCCCAGAGCCTCCGCAGCCAGACCTCGGTACAGCTGCTGGATTTGCCGCATCATCCAAGCCCTTCCTGCCTGCGCCCCAGAAACCACTGCTCTGAGCCAGGAAGTCCACTTGGGAAGCTGTTCCTGTTCTCTCTTTCTGGAAATGGCTGGCCCGAAGCTTCATAAAACCTTAAATCTCTCCCCAGACAAACCCCAGACCCAACCACGAGAGGCCCTGTGGAACGGGAAGTGGGCAACCGCTGTGTGGGAGCAGGGGCGATGCGCTCCAGGCGGAACGGGGCATCTGGAGCCGCCACCAGCTTGCAGTGGGCCTGCTCCTCCTTGCTTGCTTCAGGCACCGGGACGTCACACGATGCAGCTCGGTCATCACTCTGTGTCCACTTCGGCGGCCATAATGATCGATAAACAGCATAGTCATCCTCCTGACTTCAGTGCTTCCCGCTCTGAGGATCTACGACATGCTGAACACAACTTTAATATGCGCACACATGTATGTGCTCACGTGTATGTGCATGCGTATATACACGTGTGCATGTCTGCACATGTATACGGTATGTATGTGTAACTATAGACACACATACTTCCTTTGCTTGCTGGTTTCTAGAAGCTGTAAGTGCTTTAGGGAGTCTGTCCTTTAAAGAATGAGTCGTGAAACCCCCCAGGTCCACGCCCAAAGCGGCTCATTGTCTCCTTTAACAAGATCACACTGTTCCTCTGTCTTTAGTACATGACTTTATCATGCCAGGAGATGCGGCCAGGCCAATGGAAGGCCCCCACTTCTCCGATGGCCGGTGTCAACCATCGGCGCCCTAAGACTCTTCAGATCCTTTCCTCCAACTCCTCGCCTGGCTGTTTCCACCAGTCCGGAGTGTTTCAATGGCATCCACACCCAATCGCACCCAAAACCTCCCCGCCCCGCCCCGAAGACCCTGCCCCCTATCCAGTCCACAGTCGGTCCTGCCTGGGTCCCCTCTCCCTTGCCGCCATGACTGATAAGCTGGTCTTTGTCTGGGCGTGTTGGCGGTCATCTGGGGAGTCCGCACCTGCACCTGACAGTACTGGACGATTCTATGCAGCTGGAGAGTGACCAACTGGTCAACAAAGTGATAAAGAAAATAAAACTGTGTCATGTTCCCAGTCGTAAAAGTCTTGGAGTCCTGGGTACAAAACGTTGACAGTAAAACTGTAAATTATTCTGCTCGGAAGAAGGAAGAAAAAAATCGACTTCCTCTTTCAGTGACTGTAAAAAGGACTGTTTGCAGTCCGCTGGCAGTACCTTGGGAGGGACCAGAGATCGTGGGTCAGCAGGCTAAAGGGCTCGGCGGGAGTGAAGCATGCACCTTCCAGAAAGATGCAGGCGAAGCGTCCGGGCCATGCCGGCGGAACAGCCCAGACCTCAGGGAGCCCTTAGGTCAGAGAGTTGGTGTTTGTCCTCTAGGTACTTTCAGAATCTCACAGGCAAACTGCTTAAATTCTCTGAGGATTTATTCCTTTATCCAAAATATAGGCATAATAACATTTCTGGACTGCACACGATTGAATTAGCCAATGAATGGAGAGAGCTGTGCACTATGAAGAGCGAGGCATTGTTTCCAGGGAGGGAGAATTCAGACAATTCTCAAACCAGTCTGGGTCGAGGGTGGATTGGACAGAGACATCCATTCCTGGGGTCGTCGTGTGTGGCTGAGCAGGTTGTGGACTGCACAAATCCAGGGAGTGCCTTCCATGTCTGTAGTCACGAGGGATGTGATGTGGCACGTTTCCAGGCCATCTGGATGTCCTCTTTGGAGAAGTGTCTGTTCATGTCTTCTGCCCATTTCTTCACTGGGTTATTTGTTTTAGCATGGTCTTCTTGAGTCGTGAGCACTCAGGTCCTGCCCTCCGCCCCTGAGGACCCCCCTCCTGGCACCCAGGGTCCCCGGGGCCAGTGTTCTGCAGGCAATGTGGGCATGGGGGACGGCTCCACCTCTCTCTCAGCAGGACGATGAGGGCAACCATGCTACCTAACAGCAGCGATCCCTCCCCTCCAATTGCGCTCTGGATTTGTGCCTTTCCTCCTGAGCACCTGTGGATATCTGATTGTAAGGTTTGGTGTTGACATGAGTAGAACGATTGGGTCTGAGAATTTGAGAACTAAATGTCATCAGGATGACTAAACATACCTTAAAAAAAAAAAAAAAACAGCCCAGATCTAGAATCTTTAGAAGGTATAGATCGTCCACCCAGAAGAGCCGGAAGGATTGGACAGGGGATGTATTTGCTGGGACTGATTTATTAGGTATTTATTTTTTAAATAAAGCATTTTAAAAAACCCACTAAGGTGACTGAAACAAACAAGATGGAAGGCAAAAAGAAGCGAAATCGCATGCTGACCGTAGAGGTAGACACAATAAATTTGCCTCCAGCTTCCTGGAAGCCAAGGGCGAGGCAGGGGTGGGGTGGGGGCTTTCTGAGTCACCCCAAGGGGGAAGCAGAGACACTCGCAGGGGGAGATGATGGTCCTTTCTAGAAGGATCAGACTCTGCACCAGGAGGCACCCCATTCCGCTCGCAGACACAAGGCCGTGTGCATTCTGGGAAAGCCAGTAACAACGTCATTGTCCACACTGGGTGTTCCTTCTAGAAGGAATAGAGAAGGAAATCCCCTGTTCTTGGACTGGACTTAAGATTGTGCCTCACAAGCACGTGAAGCGTCACCTCCTTCTCTTGCTCTCTCCTGACTCCTGACAGGCGTTTGTCACCGACGGTCCCCTAGAACTGTTCTTACCATGACGTTTGTCACCGACGATCCCCTAGAACTGTCCTGACCGTGGCGTTTGTCACCAATGGTCCCCGACCGTGTCCTTACCGTGCTTCCCGGATCCAGTCAGGAGCAGTCTGGTCCTCCCTCACACCACAGCCAACTGCTTCATTCTCCTTGGACCCTCTGTCACTCAGCCTCCCAGACCCTCCCCCATTCCGCCCCTCACAGGCTGCTCCTTCTCATTCTCCTTCCCTGGCTCCCACTGACCTTCGCACAGGTGCCCCTGGAGTTCTGTCTCACCCAGCCCCTGGCTTCCAGTAGCAGCTCTGTGCTGACCCTCAACTTTGCATCCATACGGACAGTGGGCAGAAGACATGAACAGACACTTCTCCAAAGAGGACATCCAGATGGCCTACAGACACATAAAACGATGCTCAACATCACATATCATCAGGGAAACACAAATCAAAACCACACTGAGATACCACCTCACGCCAGTCAGAGTGGCTAAAATGAATAAATCAAGAGACCATAGATGCTGGCGAGGGTGTGGAGAGACGGGCACCCTCCTACACTGTTGGTGGCAATGTAAACTGGTGCAGCCGCTCTGGAAAACAGTGTGGAGGTTCCTCAAAAAACTATCAGTAGAACTCCCTTATGACCCAGCAATAGCACTGCTAGGGATTTACCCAAGAGATACAGAAGTGCTGATGCATAGGGGCACATGGACCCCAATGTTCATAGCGGCACTTTCTACAATAGCCAAATCATGGAAAGAGCCTAAATGTCTATCACTTGATGAGTGGATGAAGAAGATGTGGTATATATATACAATGGAGTACTACATGGCCATGAGAAAGAATGAAATCTGGCCATTTGTAGGAAAGTGGATGGACCTCGAAGATGTCATGCTAAGCGAAATAAGTCAGGCAGAGAAGGACAGATATTATATGTTTGCATTCATAGATCTAACAGGAGAACAGGAGAAACCTAATGGAGGACCAGGGGGAGGGGAAGAGGGAAAGAGAGTTGGGGAGAGAGGGGGACGCAAAACTTGAGAGACTATTGAATACTGAAAACAAACTGAGGGTTGAAGGGGAAGGGGGAGGGGGAAAAGAGGTGGTGGTGATGGAGGAGGGCACTTGTGGGGAAGAGCACTGGCTGTTGTATGGAAACTAATTTGACAATAAACTATTTAAAAAAGAAGAAGAAGAAGAAGAAGACCACGCTGTGTGGCCATCTGCAGAGGACGTGTGGGTCCCCTCGGGTGGAGGGGACCGGCAGTCTGCACAAGAGGGAGCGGAAGCAGTCGTCTCTGCCTCAAAAAGGGTACAGCCTAGGGGCGCCTGGCTGAGCTTCCGACTTCTGCTCAGGTCATGATCTCCCAGTTCGTGAGTTCGAGCCCCGCGTGGGGCTCTCTGCCGTCAGCACGGAGCCCACTTTGAATCCTCTGTCCCCTTCTGTCTCTGCCCCTCCTCCACTTGCTCTCGCTCTCTGAAAAATAAATAAACATTAAAAAAGAGAGAGCACAGTCTAGATATCAAGCACGTGCACTGCCCCCCAAACAAATTCTCTTTCTCTTTTCATTTTAAAGTTTTTGAAAAGGGTGCCTCTAAAACATTCTCCTAAGGATTTAGACTTTGGGACTGCAAGAACCAGTAAGAACCAGAAAGACCCACTTCTGGTCATTTCCCTGAGTCTGCCACCTCTGGCTCGGGAGAGTTCAGAGCCAGCCTGGTCTGGACCAGTGGGGAAAGAGGGTGGTAAGGAAAACACATGAATTAATACCTAACCCTATCCAGCCACACACAAAACCAGTCCCAACACCACACAGGACACCGTGACTGCACCGACTCCCTTGTGACAGTGAGGTCAGTAAAAACAACAGGATTTAAAATATTTTTTAACATTTATTTATTTTTTGAGAGACAGAGAGTGAGTTGGGGAGGACCAGAGAGAGAGGGAGACACAGAATCTGAAGTAGGTTCCAGGCTTTGAGCTGTCAGCACACAGCCCGACGCGGGGCTCGAACTCATGAGCCGTGAGGTCATGACCTGAGCTGAAGTCAGACGCTTGACTGACTGAGCCACCAAGCGCCCCAAAACAACAGGATTTTTAAAGCACTTTTTTTCCTGCATGGAGGACCAAGGAGGTGACCCAAGAACTTGAAAATAATGGGACCATTGCTTTCTGAGAGTAAAATAGTGCAAATCAATTCTCAGTGGATCAGAGCATCTGTGGCCAAAGCCAATGCCAGCGGCACCTTCGCTCCCTTCCGTGGAATGCGTGAAGGCAGTTAACACGAGCAAACACACACAACGGAAGAGGGCTGAGCAGACATGGGAGACGTCACACATCCCCAGTCATTCTCACATGTCATCCTATGTAAGAATCACCCAAAAGTCTTGGTTGAAGAATGCACACTCCTGAACCCCATCTCCGAGAGCCTTCTCTGGTGGTTTTGGGGGAGGGTGATGCTGGGGGTCCAGGACGTACTGAGCACCCCCTTCTGCGGTCTCTGGGCTTGGGTGACGGGACGCTGCCCCTGAGCAGGACTGTACCTCTTGTCGGATGAGTGGAGTTCCGTCCGGAAGGGTGCGGGCCAGCTCTGCTCTGTCAGTTCACCTGAGAGCTAGCCCCCTGTCCTGCCTGGTGACCCCGGACCTCAGTGCCCCTGGGGGTTGCTGGCCTGCTGGCTGTCTTTTGTTCATTTAAAGCTGAAAGTCACCAGAAAAGAGAAATGACGCAGCTGAGACCACACATCTGCAGCTGGGCTCTGGCCCTGGCACTGTGACGGGGACGTTACACGGCAGGTCATGAAGCAGCACTTTGACCTCATCCTCAGCCTGCTGTCGCCAAGGCCCTCAGCCTGGAGACCAGAGGGGGACTGGATTCGGATTCTGCCCCATGGGTAAGTCGCCAGGACCACAGCCACAGCTGATAGTCAGCCTTGCATTTGACAAGTCACACTGAAAGCCAACTGGAGGTTCCTTTTTTTTTTTTTTTTAATGTTTATTTATTTATTTTGAGAGAGAGAATCCCAAGCAGGATCCGTGCTGCCAGCGCAGAGCCCAACTCGGGGCTTGATCTCATGAACTGTGAGATGGTGACCTGAGCTGAAATCAAGGGTTAAACGCTAAACCAGCTGGGCTCCCCAGGCACCCCCAGACTCTCCTTGTAAATGACACATACGGACATTTGGAGGCGCCGAGTGGGGACCCCGCCGGAGAAGGCTCACCTGTGCCGGGTGCCCGGATGGCGTGTGGGGTGAGCTGGGGCAGACGTAAGGGAGCTGCTGGGTGGGGCAGGGCGCCGGGCAGAGGACAGCACTTGGAGGAGGCATAGGGGAGGGGATGGGAGAGAATCCATCATGGCGCCTCCGAGTGGGGGTGGGGGTTGCTGGCTGGAGCAGGCTAAGATAGTAAAGGAAGCAGGTGAGATGCAAATAGAAACGTGAATGACCAGAGTGATTTCTGGTCTTTAAAAATCAGATCCTTACCTGTGAGACACTGTGCCTCCACGAGGCCACCCAGCATGGCCTGTTGGCCACCTTCTGACCCCAGACATTGACTCTCACTCGGATAAGTAGGTCCTCCCCCGAGAGGGGCTGGCTGACCAGTGCGTGCAGTTCAGGCTGGCCGAGGTCAGACACCTGTTTCAAGCCCAGCACCGACATTGGTGAAACGGAATCATGAGGCGTGGCTGAAATTCTCCAAGTCTCGGCTGCCTTCTAGCATGGACACTGGGCCTCCTGTGGGTCACTGACACGATCACAGGACACCGGGCCTCCCGTGGGTCACTGGGATGATCACAGGACACACTCGGACCATCACACGACGCCGGGCCTCCTGTAAGTCACTCGGATGATCACAGGACACCAGGCCTCCCGTGGGTCACTGGGATGGTCACAGGACGCTGGGCCCCCCGTGGGTCACTGACATGATCACAGGACACTGGGCCCCCTGGGGGTCACTCGGACAATCACAGGACACCAGGCCTCCATGGGTCACTGGGATGATCACAGGACACACTCGGACGATCACAGGACACCGGGCCCCCTGTGGGTCACTGGCACGATCACAGGATGCCGGGGAGAGAGAGGCAGGAGCGCCCTGCTCGGCAGGCTCTGATAACGCCCAGCCTGTTATGACCGCACTGGGACAGCATCTGACAACAGTCAGCGTTCCTTCACGGGTGCTCCCCAGGCCCCTGGCACCGAGAAGGTGGAGAGGGAAGGGAAGCGTCTTTCCATCTTTACAGAGTAACAGTGATGAGAGCCGACACAGTCACAGGTGGGAGCGGCAGGATGACCGTCCCCAGGGATCATCCAAACACCCGGGTCCTGGGCTTGGGAAAGGAGCCTGTGGCCCAGTCCTCAGAACCTGGGCATTTTGGGCTGGTTGTTCATATGCTTTAAACTCCTAATTTCCTCATGGTGTGGGCGATGTAGCCATGAAGCTTGACCCTTACCCAAGTGAGCTTGACTTCTAACTGTGAAATGTCTTTCCTCCTCCCAAAACTTAAGGAAGACGTGGTTAAAGGAAAACCACATATGTTCTTGTCTTTACATACCCTAGACGAGTGGCATTACCTGTAGGAATATAGTAACTAAGTCCCGTTTTATCAGGGAAGAGTTTGGGAGGATAAATGAATTTCCAGGCGCCATGTTGGTTTTGCTCATTGGCAGCACACAAAAGGCACCCAAAGCGAAAGGGAGAAGTACTTGAGATGGGCGAGGTTGTGGCCAATATTTTTGGAATGTATCATCTGTGACACCAATTATATGAAGTATAATAAATATACAAATTTAAAATGTTCTTATTTATAATGGAAACGTCATCACATACATGCTATAGACTAAGAACATGTGTCTCCCCCCGCCCTGAAAATCGGCATGTTGAGATCCTAAACCTCAAGGGGATGCTGGAGGTGGGCTGTTTGGGAGGTGAGCAGGTCAGGAAGGTCGGGCCCCATGAACAGGATTTGTGGGAGAGGCCCCGCAGAGCCCACTGGCCTCTGCCCCCGGGGCCAGGACACAGGGAGGAGACGACCAGCTATGAACCAGGAAGCGGGACCTCCTAGACTCCGCAGGCGCCCTGATCTCAGCCTTCCCAGCCTCCAGAGCGGTGAGAAGTGTTTGTTGTCTGAGCCACTCAGTCTACGGTATTTGTGTTGTACGTGCCTACACGGACCAAGGCTACGGCACTAATTTTTTTTTAAGTTTTAAGAGGTCTCACCATGTGCCCGGTACCTTGGTGGCACTTCCTGAATGTGATTTCCTTAGATTCTGGGCATGATATTGGGAGTTGGGGGCATAGCCCGCTTTACACTTGAGGCACAGAGGTTGAGGGTGGTGTTCAGAGCCGCACGGTGGTCAGAAGGTGAGCCAGGAGCAGGGAGAGGGGACAGAGTGGGGTCCATGTGCACAGCACGTCCTCCAGCTGAGTCTCTGGGCTGGGCACCGCAGGGCATCACCACCAAGCAGGGTGAGATTCGGGAGGTGGGGCGACGGGCTGGGCCAGCACCCCTGCCCCAGAGTCAGAGCGAGTGGAGTCATGCCCAGGCCTGAGTCCTAGAGACCGTGCTCCCAGATGGCTCCGCATGGTGGGAAGCCCGGGTTTCCATGTTTCTACGGTGACTCCTGGGCTGCAGGGGGAGAGCCAGTGGGTCTTAGGAGGGGCACAGGATCACCTTTCCTATCTGGGACTTGGGCCAGTGGCTGAGACACGAGATGAAGGGCTAGGGGAGCTGGTGGGAATGGGACTCAGTGAGACGACACCGAATGGGTCCTGACCCTTCCTCGGCCAGGGCGAGCAGCCAGGGTGCCTGGGGTGAGGGGCCCAGACCCGCCCCCTGCACCCCTCCAGGACTGGTTCCACCAGCAGGAATCTGGGTGGTGTGTTTGCTTGCTGAGTGATTCACATTCTTTTCTTGCCTTCTTTTCTCCCTAACCACTTGGGGAAACACTTCTCTCCTTCCCCCTGGGCAGCCTGCGGTCACCCAGGACCTGGCCTGGTTTTTCCAGTTGGACCAGAAACACCTGCTGAATGTGTTAACCCCTGGGGCTCCTGAGTATCCTCCTTTGGGCCTGGAGGAGAGGGTCTTTCCTTGCAGAAAATTCCTTGGCTGCCCCTGGAAATGTCAGACAAAGGCCCTCACTGGATACACTGGTATTCACTGCTTATGCCTTCCGGTAAGGACTGGAGTTTCTAGGAAATCCAGGTTCAGGTTCGAGGCCCCCAGAATCGAACCCTCAGTGACCGAGGCCCCTGCATTGGTCAATGTCGACCTCTATCTCACAGGGACTTGTGACCTGCTGGTCCTATTTCATCACTGCCCCAGCCGTCCCCAGGGCATGATGGATCTAAAGGGGGTTTAGGAAGAGAAGAAAGCGTTAAGCCAACATACAGAATCAAACTCAAAATCACAACCTTGACCAGCGGCCCCGTAACGGGGCAGGTGGGACCGGGTTTTCGTTGGCATCAGCACGTCCAAGCTCTTGCCCGGAGTCAGCCATGGGGAAAGAAACAGGCTCTTTTTGCAGGGCCTGGGCATCTCAGCCACTGGAGGGGGGTGATGCAAATTTGCAGGCGGCCTCAGTAGGGCTGAGGCTTATCTGATGTAGGAGCCTCTTTAAGAAGTCATATACCGGGGCGTCTGGGTGGTTAAGTGTCCCACTCCTGATTTTGGCTCAGGTCACGATCCCAGGGGCTTGGGATTCTGCCCTATGTTGGGCTCTGCACCGATTAAGATTCTCTGTCTCTCTGCCCCTCTCCTGCTTGCACGAGTGCTCTTTCTCAAAAAAAAAAAAAAAAAAGATAAAGAATTACAACCGCAAGGGCAAATCCGAAGCAGATATCTATTTAAAATGAGAGGAGAACCCACAGTAAATCACAAGTGCTAAAAAGTTAACAGCCCCCCAATATTGCAAATCTAGAAAAACAACGTAAGGGTTTCGTTAATCCTCTGATAACATGTTAACTGCATTTTGGGGGTGCACACAAACTTCTTACGACAATTTAAAACCAGCATTCCTATGGAGGGACGGACGAGCCCTTCTTCCTCCCCTCAGCAAAGTGGCTTCCGGCTCTGTCTGTCTGGAAGCTGCAACCACTGGGCGCTGGGGATCCTAAGAGTGCCCCACGCAGCGCCGTGGGTGGTCGGGGTGTCCTGGGAAGCTGCTCCCGCAGCTCACAGGTAACAACGAACTGCCTTCACATGACGGCAGACAACGTAAAAATGACTCACCGCAACCGAGAGGTACCCTCAGCTCGGCTCCAACCCCCCTACCCCCAGCGCCATCCAAATACGCCCCATGTGGCTGCTGCCTCACCACCAGGGCTGGAATAAAGGAATCAAGGAATCTTGTGAGTAGAAAGAGGCTGTGGCCCTCACACCTGCAGTGGAAATATTTTACTTTGGGACATTTTGCAAACGCTGCGACCGTAGGAGCACCGTCCCAGGGCTCGGGGTAAACCCCTCTCGGCGCTCCCCTGGGAGGTTCTAGAACACAGCCTGCCTGGCCTTTGCGAGGCTGCGAAGTGTGGAGTTCGTTGTCAGAGGACAGACGCCGAGCCAACACGGCCCTCTGAGCCCTTCTGGCATCTGCTTCTGCGGGTGACGGGTGACAGGAGACAGGACCAAGAGCAAGACCCCGCCCCCGCGCGCCGTCTGTGATGACAAGTCTCTGGGTCTGGATTTCTCTGCAGCCTCATCTGGCTACTTCAGACGAAAGGGATGCCTCACCTTCCCCCAATTACTGGGGAGGAGCGGCAGGCAGGTGTCCCCCCGCAGGGCTGCGGCCTGACTAGTTGGAGGGATGACACCGTGGTCACCAAGTTGAGAAAGAAACGCGTCCAGGGGGAGGGGACTGGCTCAGGCTTGGACCAGGCACATCCAGTGCAGACGCGAGGCCCGAGTGGAGACAGCAGAGAAGGAGGGGGGAGGTGGAAGTGTGGTCGTCACAGCAGAGACAGAGGATCTGAAGCCTGAGGCCGGATAGGGGCAGGTGGGGGAGGTCACCGAGGGTCCAGCCAGGGGCTGCAGAGAATGCTGGAACGAAGCTGGGGGCGGAGGGGGCACCAGGCGAGGGTGGTGTCCTGAACTGAGCTGTGCACCCAGATCCCCCGATTCGCATGTCGAAGCCTTGGCCCCCGGAGCGGCAGCAGGTGTATTTGGAGACGGGGCCTCAAAGGAGGTGATCAGCGAGCGTGAGGGTGTTAGGTGGCCCTAGTCCAGGCTGACTGGTGTCGGAGGAGGAAAAGACGCAGACACAAAGCGGCACCAGGGGTGCAGGTGCGTGCACGGAGGGACCTCCAGCCTCCAGGCCGTAAGGGAAGAGGCTCCTGTTCTTTGAGCCGCCCAGGCCGCGGGGCTCTGTGCCGCGCAGCCCCAGCAGAGCCCCGCGGGGTCGGGGCAAGGACCCCCGCAGAAAGTGTGCCTCCTGGGGGCGGTGATCAGTCTCGGGCTCTGCGTCCAGGACCGCTGGGGCCGAATCAGGTGACGGCTGGCCATGTCCTTCCCAGTTCGCGGTTTGAATTTTTGTATGATAATAAATGCGCAGATAAACATTTGAAATAGTTCAAATGTTGCAGAAAAAGCATATATATAAAGAAGAAAATAAAAGCCGCCTTGAAACTTTCTTGTCTTGAACACACGGCAGCAACCTGAAGTATGTAAGGAGAACACAGAACACAGTCTGAAAACCAAAGCCACACCTTTCAGATGGCAGACATGGGACCACAGTCCTCAGGCAGCCACAGCCCCAGCAAGACAGGCTCCTGGCCTGAGGCCGGCAGGGGCCTGGGGGTGGGCTTCCGCAAGGGGGGCACGGACACCCTGGGGCATTTGGAGAGATGAGGAACTGGAATCGGACTCAGGGGCTTGAAGCACAGGCGGGAACAAATCCGCACAGAGCTCCCTCCCGGGGTGTTCTCACAGGCCTGGCTCCAGGAGGACGTGGACAAGGGAGCTACAGCAGGCATGGGAGAAAGCCAGCTGCTGGGCCTGGATTCCCAGGGAGGGCAGGGCAGGAGCCTTGAATGCTGAGGTTAGACCTGGCTCTGGAGCAGAGGGCGAGGAGGAGGGAGCCACAGGGACCCACGGCAGGGGGGCCGGTGAGCTCTCCAAGAAGGGGCTGGACACCAAAACCCCGTTATAAACCCGAATACTGGGAGGCACGCAGGAAAACTGAGCTTTAGGAGATGAACTTTCTCTGAGCAAATTCAGTTTCCAGAAGGCCTGATGTGGGCTCTTTAACAGGCCTGTGGGTGCTCGCAGCCGCCTCTGGAGGGGGAGCTTCTGCTTTTCCGTTTGGATTTTGTGGTGTCCCTGGAGGACATTTTTTGTGTGCAGAAAAGACTATTTGTAACTACCTTTGAAAATCTAGTTTGATTTATCCATAGCTGTGTATTTTATTTTTTTAAATTTGTGTGTGTGTGTGTGCATGTGTGTGTGTGTGTAAGAGAGAGAGGCAGGGGCGCCCAGGTGCCTCACTCGGTTAAGCATTGCATTCGACTTGGGCTCAGGTCCTGATCTCATGATTCCTGGGTTCGAGCCCTGCCTCGGGCTCTGTGCTGACAGCTCAGAGCCTGGAGCCTGCTTTGGATTCTGTATCTCTCTCTCTCTCTGACCCTCCCCTGCTCACACTGTCTCTCTCTGTGTATCAAAAATAAATTTTAAAAAAATTTTAAAAGATTAGAAACAAAAAGAGAGAGAGACAGAGAGAATCCCAAGCTGACTTTGGGCTATCTGCTCGGAGCTAGATGTGGGGCTCGATCTCCCAAACCTCAAGAACATGACCCGAGCCAAAATCAAGAGTTGGATGCTTAACTGGCTGAGCCTGCCAAGCACCTGCCCCCCCCCCCCCGGATTGTACATTTTAAGACCTAGTTTATTTTCTCGGGCTTAATGTTCAGTTCACTTATTCTAATATAAATCTGGAGAATTTTGATAATCCCTTGTGGGGGAAGAGGGAGCTTCCAAAACTATTTATTAAATGTGCTTAAACACTATGAATTGCATTTCTTATTCTAAAACATTTTTATTTTTGCTTCAAGCACTTTAGCTGTCTAACAAAGAAGACCTTTTGAAGCATTATTCAATTATAACAACCTAAACTTATAAAGACAGTAACTTGAAAACTGTCTCAAACGTTTTAGTGCTGTTTTAAAAACTTACTAAAATTCTTTCAACTTAATGTCAAAGATTCAAATCAATGACTCAGAAACACATTACAGGGGCGCCCAGGTAGCTCAGTTGGTTGAGCATCTGATGCTTGATTTTGGCTCAGGTCAGGGTCCCAGAGCCGTGGGATTGAGCCCCACCTCAGGCTCTGCTCTGAGTGTGGAAACCACTTGGAATTCTCTCTCCCCCTCCCTGGGCCCCTCTCTCCTGCTCGCGCTCTGTCTCCCAAAAAACAAAACAAAACAAACAAACAAAAAACCCCCGAAACAAAATTTGTTACATTGAAATCACAAGCTCATATTGTTATGTTCTCGAAGAGTCCACATTCTCTGAAATATTGCAAATACTTTAATCACCAAGGTTATAACATAACTGGATACAAACATGTTCGCACTCTTGCTTTTCATCACCCCTGTTGGGCGGTGTGGTGGGATCCAGGCCTCGTTTACTCAATTTGCAAGGTCTTCAAGAAAAAGGGGATACATTTATGACTATGGAGGGGCCCCCAAGGCCTTGGAAAGGACTCACATGCTCAAAGGACTTACAGATTAAGCTGTATTTATTTCACGGGAAACTCAACTCTTCTGTTTCTCTTCAAAGCCTTTCCAGGGGTTTAAAGAGACCTTCCTGGACTCTTATTCTACCATGAAAAGGAATGAAACGTTGGCAGGCTATGATGGGGGTGGGGTGGGGCGCGGCAACATGATGCTGAGCAAAAGAAGATTCGTATTCGTATTGTATGATCCCGCCTGTGGGAAATGCCCAGAGCGGGCAAACCTCAGCACCAGCCTGCACATCAGTGGCTGCCTGGAAGTGGGTGTAGGATCGACAGCTAAAGGGTGATGGAAAGTTCCAAAACTGAACTTAGCGATGGCTACACAAGGCTGTCACTACAGGAGCACCACTGAAATTTACCTTTCAAATGGGTGGCTCTATGGTACTCGAATCACATCTCAACAAAGGTGTTGCAAAAAATCACCTACCTCCCAACTCAGCAGTCTGATATTCCAGCCAAGTTCGGATGAGTCGCCAGGCGCTGAGGTCCCTGACTGACCAGAGCCCATTGCCGGGGACTTCCACTCTGCCTGTGACATCTGAGTGGCCACCGAGCTTTGAGTACTTGAAAGACAACAAGGTCTGAGGTGGAATGTTGCGATCACACCTCGGGACATTAGGGATGGTGGCCGTGCTACAGGCGATTGGAGAGGGCAACAGATGGCTGATGAAAGGACAAAAATGTGCAGACAGCAAAGCTTTCGTCACCGATAGAGGAGAGAACATTCTCCCAGTGACAATGACCATCATGCCAACATCTTGTCCTCACCAACGGCAAAATCCAAAGCAAGAGTGAAAATAAGGGTATTTCCAGACAAGAAAAGATTCATAGGATGTTCCTTGTACAGTCTCTCTTTCAAAGAATATTAACAGACAAACTTAAACAGTAAACTGAGACCAGCATCCAGCAGGTGTTTAGCCCTGCATTGGGCTCTGTGCCGACAGCCCTGAGCCTGCGTGGGATAATCTCGCTTTCTCCCTCTCTCTCTATCCTTCCCACTGTGTCTCTGTCTCTCTCAAAACAAATAAATAAACTTAAACCACAAAAGAAGTAATGAAGAGCACAAAAATGGGCAAAACAACAGGAAGTGAACTTGTCCATTGACCGGAAGTGCAGCAGACGGAGTGACACAGGGTGTCTGTGCTCCAACCCCCCATCCCTGTGACTCTTCCACCGTCCACAGCCAAAGGGGCTTTGCAGGTGTGATTGAGGGAGGAGCCTTGACATGGGGAGATTATTCTGGATCGTCCAGGTAAGCCCAGCCTCATCATAAAAGACCTTTCCCGGGGTCGGAATCAGACAGAGGTGGAACCAATGGAGAAGGCTCAGAGAGAAGCAGCGTGGCTGCTTTGAGGCGGGAGGAGGGGCTGAGAGCCAGGGAGCACGGTCGGCCCCGGGAAGCCGGCAGAATCTCCCCTAGAGCCCCTCAAAGGGACACAGCCCTTTGGACATGTTGGTGTTAGCTTGGTGAGATCTGAGGCTGACTTCCGATCTCCAGAAATGTCCTATCATAAATTTGTTTCATTTAATCCACCAAGTTTTTGGTAACTGTTACAACAGGAATAGAGAAAAACTAAGAAAAAAGCTCATACAGGCACGGTGCTCACGCACATGCCTTTCTGGGGGGAAGGGCTTAAAATAGGAAAACCAGAATTGCATGTGACAATAGTGGTCATTACAAGTGTCTGAGTCTCCTGCAGAAGAATAGAAATGTTGATTTCTTTTACATTTTAAGAGTCTCATGCTCTACCGACTGAGCTAGCTGGGCACCCTTCCTTTATATTTTAAAGAAAATATATAATATGATGTGCATGTTAAAGATGGATGGGCACCTAGAAGAGTAGAAATTACAGGAGGCGGAGCTGTCAGGGAGCACGGCAGAGAGAGCAGCGGGTAGAGCAGAGAGTGAAGGAGAGACCCCCCTCTGCTGGGGACTGATGCCGGCTATCGGTGTCGTGGTGGAGATGTGGGCAGAGGGTGACAGAGAGCTGGGATTCCTGGCCTCCCAAAGGTCCTTCTTGCTGGCCTAAGAATCAAGTTGACACGAGACAGATTACTTGGAGAAAATCAAATTTGACAGTGTGTGTTTGGGGAATCCACACGGACATGGGCATCCGAAAGACAGGCAGGCAACAGGAGACATACATGTGACCCCGGGCTAAGGAGAAAGTGCTGGGCGTCTGGGACCTTGGAAGGAAGGAATGCACCTCCCAGGGCTGTAGGAGGAGCAGGGGTTCGGGTCACCTGCATGGCTCAACCGACTAAGCGTCTGATTCTTTATTTCAGCTCAGATCGTGATCTCATGGTTCGTGAGATTGAGCCCGGAACCAGGCTCTGCACTGGGCGTGGAGCCTGCCTGTGATTCTCTTTTCCTCTCTCTGCCCCTCCCCTGCTGTCTCTCTCTCTCTCTCTCTCTCTTTCAAAATAAGTAAACATTTAAAAAAAGAAGAGCAGATGTTTAGTAATTAGATGTTTGTCCTGCTATATAGATAAAATCTGTCTCTGCTAATAACCCTTAGTTTGGAAAGACCCCCAATTTAGATTCCTCTATGTAGTTAAGAGAGGGGCAAAAGCTTCTCTTGAGCCCACAGGGTCTCAGTTGCCTTAGCTAAAAATGACCCACATGCCCAAGTGACATATTCTTGGGGAAGGTGTGGTTTCTAACCCCTCCACCCCTGACCGAAAGAAATACTGAATGGTTGTATTGATTAGGTCCACAGAACTCAACAATACAGGTTTTGAGGTCTCTCTGTGGTCATCTACAAGTACAGATGTCTCTCTGTACCCCTGAGAAATTGTAAATACCACGCAGTGCCCCCTGAAAATGTGCTGAGGTTCCCCAGGGTGCCTTGACACACAGTTTGGGAACCATCTCCTCACAGTCCTGGGTAATCCCGTTTCTTCACCTGCGTGTCACTCAAGAGGCATACCTGTGAGGAGGGTGACCTCATGACATCTTGGGGGTGCCGTCAACAGAGGGGGCACGGTCTCCATGGACCCAGCAGCAAGGCAGCCCCTGAAGGGATGAGGTCACTCTCGGTCCTGGTCTCTCAGCTGCGTTGGATGGGGCGGGCCTTGAGCAGAGACACCGGGGCAGGGGGGCGGGGTTCAGTCACTGAGGGGAAGGCACCGTTGGGGTTCACTGCCACGTCGAAGTCTGGCTGGTGAAGATCGAGTCACAGGACC
This sequence comes from Mungos mungo, assembly GCA_004023785.1. NCBI lineage: Eukaryota > Metazoa > Chordata > Mammalia > Carnivora > Herpestidae > Mungos > Mungos mungo. The sequence continues at coordinate 57,295 of PISW01006664.1, forward strand.
GGGGGAAAGAGCCGGCCGGGGGTTTTGAGGGAGGGCACCGGAAGGATCTTTGGGCCCTCTGTGGATACTGTCCACTGGAAGGCTGACGGATCATTCAGGAGTGTCCTGCACTGAGAACTCAGGCCATCTGCCTGGGAGCAGATGCCGAGAGTAGAAGAGTCACACTCATGAACACAGTGAGAGCGTGTCCTTTCCTTAGATGGGGGTGTGTGCACACCGCATGTGTACACGCATATCTGTGTGTGCGCACATGTGCATGAGTGTGTGCACCGCATGTGTACATGCATATCTGTGTGCATACATGTGCATGTGTGTGCACCGCATGTGTGCGTGCATATCTGTGTGTGCATGCATGTGCATGTGTGTGCACAGTGCATGTGTACGTGCATATCTGTGTGTGCATGCATGTGCATGTGTGTGTGCACCGCATGTGTATGTGCATATCTGTGTGCGCGTACATGTGCATATGTGTGCATACATGTGCATGTGTGTGCACTGCATGTGTGCATGCATATCTGTGTGTGTACATGTGCATGTGTGTGCACTGCATGTGTATGTGCATATCTGTGTGTGCATGCATGTGCATGTATGTGCACTGCATGTGCGTGTGCATATCTGTGTGTACGTACATGTGCATGCGTGTGTGCACTGCATGTACATGCACATCTGTGTGTGTGTACATGTGCATGTGTGTGTGCACCGCATGTGTATGTGCATATCTGTGTGTACGTACATGTGCATGTGTGTGTGCCCACTGCATGTGTAATGCATATCTGTGTTGCATACATGTGCATGCCTGTGTGTGCACTGCATGTTTGTGCATGTGTATCTGTGTGTGCATACATGTGCATGTGTGTGTGCACAGTGCATGTGTACATGCATATCTGTGTGTGCGTACACGTGCATACGTGTGTGTACGTGTATGCCCATGCATGTGTTTGCATGCCCATGGGAGCATGTGAGTGCACCTGTGTTCACACATGTATTCCCATGTGTGCAATACTTGCATGCATGTACATGTGTGTCTCCGTGTGCATGTGTGGCTGTGTGTGTGCATGTATGTGTTTGTGTGTGTGTGTGCATGCATGTGTGTGTGTGTGTGTGTGTCTGTGTGTGGTTTCTGCCCTCAAACCAGCTCATCTCACTAATAGATGCATTTCCGATAAACAGTCATGGAACTAGAAGTGACAACCATGTCCAAGTGTGTACCACCCATATCACGCTCACCAGCTGTGTGTTAGCCAGCTGCTAAGCACAAGCCAAGGGCCACTTTCCCATACTCGGTGCTCTGTGTTCCAGATCACTTAAAAATTACATTTTCTTCTGGAGAGCAAAGCAGATTCGCCCCCAAATAAAAACCAATTCGGACTTAGCAAGGAGGGACTTTGAACAGTCTCAAGGGAGGGAAACGGACCCCGGCCAAGGGGAGGAGACTGTGGCCACAGTAAGATCGCTCTGACTGAAGATCTGGTGGCATCTCAAGAGCCAGACAAAGGGGGTTTTGTTCCCAGAAAGGAGAGGACCAGGCTCGAAGGAACTGGGAAGTGAGGTGGAGGAAAGATGGCGGATCCCATGGGAAGCCTGACCTGACCTTAGTCTCAGGAAGAGTTGCCACCGCTCAGGCCCAAGGTCAGTGGCCTGTAAGGGAAGGACCTTAACGCTAATTAACAAGCATTTTGTTTCAATGGGGCATTGGGGATGAGCAGCTGAGCTAATCACTTATGAGACAAAGAATGGGGACTTGGAGGTCCAGCCGGAACCTGTCACAAGTAAACTGGGTGGCATCCAGGAGTCCTACCGAGTCACGTGAGGAGGGCGTTCCTTGGAATACACCATTTACGGGGGGTGCAAAGGGGGCTTCATAACCCTCAAGTAAAGTCCAACACTGTCTGTATTTAATGTACTATATTCTGGTGATGTTGCAAGCGGGGGGGCGGGATGAAGATGCAAGTTCAGGGAGAAAAGAATTCATATAAAATTCCTGACTGTCCAAGAAGAGCCGAGTTTTGGCTTTTTAAATGCCCAGTGGCTGGCGTCAAATCACTGCGTTATGTAGATTCAATTGGGCACGCTTTAAAGGCGACAGACATGTTTTTGAAGTGTCAATATTCACAATGGGCTAGATTCCACACTTCACCGAGTAAGTGTATGTTAGTGTTTACATGTCAACTTAGAAAGTGCAAGGGGCACGTGATCTTCAGAAATGCGAAGTTTCACAAGGGAAATTCGTCAATTAGTAAAGATTCCTGTTTCTTAGGCACCAGGTGCAATTCACCTATTTTTCTTTTACTGAGCATCCAGTGAGGACGCCCAGAGTCAGGCAGAATCCAAGACTGATGCCTCTGCCTTGCTTAAAGTCACAGAGCTGCCTCATGCCCCTGAAGACAGGGGACGCTGGCCACCAAAGGCATTTTCATATGAGAAAACCCTTAAAGGATTTAATGACAGATTAAGTGGTCAAATCTCTACTTAAAACATAGCATGGATTAATTTCTTTATGCACATGAAAAGATCTGATATCATACACATAAATTCCAAATTACGGAAGGACTGACTTTCCACGCCCTGGTCAATGAAGACCCACCATTGACACGCTGTTGGTGCCCATGCGCGCGGCGGCCCCCGCTGCCCTGCCAGGCAGGTGTCTGGAGGACATCCGATGGGCTTCAGTTCTAGCCAAACCTTGGAGCGACAGCCAGTTGACCGGAGGTGGGTGCTGTCCCTAGAAACCGTATCTCAAACAGTGCCACTTACATAACCACTTTGTTTGTCATTCCTTTCATGGGTGAATTTGCATAACATGGACACCCCATTGCTTTTTGTGCAGCTTAAGAAAAAGCTTACTTAAGAAACTGAATAAAATAAAAAAAATAAAAGCTCATTTTTAACACCCTCGTCCTCGGAGTGTGAGGTCATACTTTCTGGAGTAATTCGATCCTCATAAATATCTTTTCTTCTTTATCTTCTGTTAGTGGTTCAGCCAGGTGGCCACTCCAGGCGTCCCTGCTGAGCACAAACTGAGGTCACTTCAGGCTACTGTGCTGCCAGGAGAAGAAGTTAGCTCTCTGTGAAGACGCGGCCTATGTGCTCCACAAAACAAACACTGTTTGAAAAGCCCGTGTGAGTGCCTTACAGCATGCGGAACTCGACAGGAACTTACATAGAAGGCAATCTAATATTTTCTGGGGGAAGATTTTTGGGGGGAGCCACGTTAGTGAGGGGTAGACATAGTGGTTGTGGTCGCTGAAGACTTTGAGGTCATTGACATCATCTGTGGCTTTTCTTTGTCACGAATAATGCTTTTTGCTGGTAAGTTATTGTTAGGTGAGTTTTATTATTAACTTAACTGGTTTTGAGTTGATTGGGCACAGCAGTGCCTGAACAAGATTTTTGGTCCGGAACTCTCTAATAACTAAGCCCTGTACATTGGCATTCACGTGCGTCTCCGCCGCCCCCCCAGGCAGGCATGGGTGGAGGCTCCTGGCCTGGGACCTGCGCAGGCAGTGACACTGGGCTGTCCCTGAATCTGCACAGATTAAAGTGTGTGCAAAATTCTCTCAAGGAAAAGCATACTAAAATCACTGGATCATTTGAAGTTTTATAGAGCGTTGTTTGTAATATGAAGTATAATGGAAGCATACTAAATGATGCATATACATTTCTTTCTTTTTTTTTGAGAGAGAGAGAGAGAGAGAGGGAGAGAGAGCATGCATATGGGTGAGGGTCAGAGAGAGGGAGACACAGAGTCAGAAGCAGGCTTCAGGCTCCACGCTGTCAGCACGGAGCCCGACGTGGGGCTTGAACCCATAAACCATGAGATCATGACCTGAGCGAAAGTCGGTCACCCAACTCACGGAGCCACCCAGGCGCCCCGATGCATGTACATTTCTAGGCCATCTTCATTCACCTCTGTAGTTGTCACTGAGATGTCACTGAGACTTTTCCTGCTGCAGAGTGAGGATGGGTAGATGTTGCCAGACCTCTATGTCTTTTGCTGAAATTAAGTTCATTGAGATCGAAAAAGTTTGTGAGTTAGGTCGTCTTTAAATCTTTTTTTTTGGTTTTGTTTCTAGGATCCCAGGAGATATGTGCGTAGCAGAGAGCACAATTGTGAGTGTGCACACGCACATGCTTTCCCTCACACACGCACGTGCACCACCATGATCTCATGCATGCTTGCTCATGCACACACATGACCTCACATGTGTGTGTCAAACATGACAACACACACATGTACACACACACACACACACACACACACACAGAATCCTGAAATCTTATGTTTTCTTTGTAACAGCTTTGTTCCCTAGGCCAAGATTCACGCAGAGTTAGTGGGTCAGCTTTAAATTGTACTGCTGCCAGGGGAAGGGAGAGAAGGAGGAAGGGAGGGGCATGCAAGTTTTGTACACTGTATCTATGATCATATCTTATAGTTACATGTAACGTTCAGATGTAGTTTATGGAAATTCTCCTTCTCTTCCCATGAAGAAAAGCACTTAAATGGTGGCTCTTGAAATAAAAACTGTCTAAAGATCAAGTTTGACATAAAGGGAAAGAGAGGCGTGGTCTCTGACACTTGATACTCAGGTGGCATTGAGCCCATCGTGAGAAAGCCCCCAAGCCTCTGCCAGTGGTCCTCGGGATGCTGCCATGGTCAGGCCACATCACGGACAGAGCCGGGTAAGAGCCAGGCCCGGGGCTGTACCTGAACCTGGCTCGCCGCCTCTCCACCTGGCACGGTGGTCCTTATGGGACGTAAGATCTCATTCACTCTTCAAAGCAGAGCTCCGCGATAGGCCTTCTCTTTCAAGTAAGGAAGCCGAGAGCCTTTGCGTCTTGATGGTAGTCTTGGTCGTGGGGACTCATGAAGAGTGTATGACCACCACTTTTAAAGAGCGCATATCTTCAGAAGGACCGCAAAGCTCTGTAGACTGCCGGGTGAAGGGAGAGGTCAGGAAACATACCTGGGATTCACCAGGTGATCCTCTGTTCTCTCCAGACTTAGCCAAAATGGTGAATGTCTCCTTGTCACCTGTTCCATTCCTGCCCCACCGTGTAACAGGGCCCTGTGATTGGAAGGTAGGTCTCAGAGCTAGAAAACCTAAGCCAATCACAGCAGCTTCCCTGATAGCAATGGGTCAGAAAGCTCCATCTAAGCCAACCAGCACATGGCCTATCTCTAGGGGACAGGAATTGGCTCAGAAATGGACACGTGAGTGGTTTTGGCCAATGAGACACCAAGGGAAGTTGGTTGCCATCTCCCCAGGGGAGGGGCAGAGAGAGAATCCCAAGCCGTCTCCACGTTGTCAGCACAGAGCCCAACTCAGGGCTCAATCCCATAAATGGTGACACCATGACCTGAGCCGAAATCAAGAGTCAGTTGCTTAATCACCTGAGTTACCCAGGAGCCCCATATTTTAGAGTCACGTTGAATTAGCGTTTCACTTTCTGGCACCCCAAAGCATCCTAATATACATACACAAAATATTCTATGTCCACAACCATTCCACATACGTATATTGGCTATAAATTGAATGAGCAAACTCGTGGAAGGAGCAAGAGCCACCTGCCTAGTAGCGTCCAGACCTGGAAACAGGCAGTGCCACTGGGATGTGAGCCTCCAAGCCAGAAAGGACACCAATGCGTCCTGTGTGTGGCAGGAGCCTGCTGTGTGCTCACTCAGGAACAAAGAGCAGGGCCGTGGCTTTCCTCTTATGAAAAAAGAAGCTGATTGCTTTTGATAAGGACTGTTTTCCTGGCTTTGGGCAGGGGTGAGACACGGGCGGAGTTAATCTAAGCCGTCAGCAGAATAGAAGAGAATAGAGGCGCTGAGCAGAAGAAACAATAGGAGCTTGAAAAGAGCATCCAGAACACAGGAGAGAAATAAATGCCTTGGAAGCATTTCCAATAAGTACAACAAATGAGGGAATGGATCCGAGGAAATCCGAACTGTTGGCCAATCATCAAAGGGGTTTTAACTCCCTGTGTGCTTCTTCAGCGGCCGAGGCAGCGGTAACGGTAGACAGAGACAACCAGGCTCCACCGAACAGCTCTCAAAGCTAGGGGTCAACAAGTGGGTGAGAAAAATGACCGACTGGGGATCCCGGAAATTTTTAAAAAAAGGAAATATTGAGATACACACTTTAATGAGACACAATTAACCCTAAATTTGACACTGTTAAAGAGAAAATTAGTGAAATAGAAGATTGCATCAAGAATCGATATTAATGGGACAAAGAGACAAAAAAAAATGGGAAATATTGGAAAGGGAATGAAAAAACATGGAGGAGAAGAGGAGATGCTGAAATATGCATCTGAAGGAAGTTCCTGGATTGGAGATGACGGGAAGGGGTGGGGGAAATCTCCAAATGATCCCAGCTGCCAACTTATCAAAATGGAAGAAAGACACGGTCTTCCGAATAGAAAGCTAACACTGAGGAGCAGGCAGGAGGTGCTAGAACCCCCAGTCAGAAGCATGGGGGTAAGAATGCATCAGGGACAGAGAGACGCTCTCCAGGACGCTGGACAGACAACCCATGCGAAGAACAGCGGTTGGATGAACCACTGACATTTCACACGAATGACGGAAGGTGGTGTGTGAACGCTTTCAAGGAGCAGAGGAAAATGGCTTTCAACCTGAATTCTGTGTTAATTTTTGCTATTAGGATCGAATGTAGAGACAGACTGCAGACTTCAAAAGATGGAGGAGTTTAGCACAGACTTTTGATGAAGGAATGACAAAACCAGTGACTCTCCACCTCAGAGGCCCGTTAAACCACCTTGGGGGAACTTAAAAAATTCCCGGGCTCGGGCCACACCCTGAGTCACACGTCAGCTCTTTCGTGTCCCCCTAGGTCGTTCCAATATTCAGTGGGGGTTGAAATCACGGTACCACCTAAACCCTGGAGGAAGAAGAAAAACGAGTCCAGGAGACGTTCCTAAACACACGCAGGTCAGTGGAAAGGATGTCAGTGAATATAATGAACTATTATTGCTTGGGGGGGGGATCCCCCATAATAATTTCATGGGTTTGGGTGAGGTAGTGTTATGCCCAGATTTTAATATTGCCCCAAAACCCAGAAACCACCAGGGAGACCAAGTCACCCATGCAAAAGCAAAGGGTGGTTTTATTACGGGCTTAGGCTGGCCGAGCCTAAGCTCGGACTCACAGACTTTACCAACGCAGCGGATCTATGCTGAGAGCCCCGAACAAAGGCGGGGCAGGGCCTTTTATGAGTTTGGGAAGGGGGAGTTACAGGAAATTGTGACACAGGTACAGTGATCCAATCATTATTATACAATATTATTGACAGCAGGTTTAACCATTCACATTGCCTAGAGTATTTGTTACTTTTGGCAGGACCCAATCACATCATTTAGAGTATTGACCAATCAGAGTGGGCCCAGGACCCTCACAGAGGGCGTGACTAGTCTTAGCTCCATCTTTAGGCCCGCCCTTAGAAAAGGTGTTAGCTGGACTTTCCTGACTGGACGTTACAAGGGTGGTGCCTCCTGCCTTGGGCAATGTGTGTCCTTCTATTGTCTCAAACCTGAGTCCTTACAGTAGTCATTGGATGATCTGATTTCACTGGCTTCATGCTGTCCCAAATGAATCGTTCTCACTCGCTTGTTAGGTGACTTATATTTGTTTGGCGGAGAAAGGTCAGTTCAGTGATGGCATTCTGAGAAGGAAGGCAGTGGAGGCCTTCTGTACAGTCTGCTGTGTACTGAAAACACCCGGGAATGTTCTAGACCTTGCAAGGGGGAAGCCTCAAAGACGGGGCTCTGCCCTCAAGGGCAGCCAAGATTGAGACCCGCTGAGTTAGGGATTCTCTGGGCCAAGGACGCGGCAGGCAACAGAGAAGGCAGACTCAGGCACCGATCTGTTCTGGAAACTAGAAATAATGGATGGCTGAGTCCCTTAGGAGGTACGTCAGGTCCATTCCTCACAATTATTTTAGACCAAAAATTTCATGCATTCACCAAATTAATGTCTTTTAGACACACGGGAAATGTCTCCGGGACTGTGGTTGATTTATAGCATTGCTGACCTCCATTTCTCCGGACCCATTTCTGCATTTCACGTCTGGAACCTCTAACAGCTCGCTGTCCTGTGCTGCATTCAAATCTCTTATCTCAACTATTTTCTTACTTGGGGGACTTTGGACAAACTAATTCATCGTTTGGTTGGTTACTTCCTTCAGAGTAGAGTGTGGAAGCCTGACCAGCCCGAGCGTGTGTGCGGTTCGTGACAGCCTGATATTGAGCCCAGGGGGAAAGCCCCGGGCGGAGACGGAAGAGAAGGCGATTGCCTGGGGCTCCTGGGCCGGTCTAGCGACCTTTGTCTATATATTTCTTGCTAATTCATTTCAGTCGGCATCTACACAGAGCACCTGCACACACCCTCCTCCCTGACAAAGAGTCTGCGGTGACTACGACCATTCTGGCCCCGGCCCTGAATCTTGAAATCCGACCCGAGTAACCGTTCCCGGAACAGGAGCTGCAAACGGACGTGCAGAAGAATCCAGACGGCAGTACTGTGCGGGTCCAGAAGGGGAGCTTGTGAGGGTGCTGTCTGTGCGCACGCCCAAATCAGCTCATCGACCCTGCTGTCTGCACCAGGGCATTTCTGGGCTGATTGCGGTGAGATCTTCTCATTAAAATAAAATAAAAGCTGACAATTTTAGAAGGATTCAAATGCCCCCTTTTTAAAAATCATATTCTGCCACCTAGCTTGCCGGTGTCTCCCACACTTTGCTGGGCACAGAAACCACTGGCGTGCCTGGTGAAAAATGCAGATTCCCGGGGTTTAGCCTCAGAGGCTCAGAGTCAGCGCGCCTGGGGCAGGGCTCAGGAGCCTGCATTTGAAGCCAGCGGTCACACTTGGAGAAACACTGCTCCACTCTCCGCAGACTGGGGACCATCTTCCTGCAGGTTCCATTCTGCAACAGCCAGGTGACGTCTCCCCAGGAACGCTGACATCCCAGAGCGGGGGTCACTTCTGCAACACCCTGAAATCCACCAGTCAGCTGACTAACAACGGTGAGGATACGGAACTGTCGTGTAAGGTTTCTTTCCTGGAACACTTTGCGGGTATCGATGCTCCGTTGTTGGAGACAGTTGCCAGGGTGACAGCTGTCCCCACGCACAGCCACCCAGGGCCAGGGCCATGGGCGTTGTTCAGGGAGCCCGCTGGCGGCGTGCCCCTGGGAGAGGGGGTTCTCAGTGCGTCTCAGAGAACGCTGGAGCAGTTTGATTCCCTCATTTTACACATGGGGAAACTGAGGCTTCGAAAGGTACCTGAGACAGGAGCCCGCTGCCTCTGGTCCCTACAGACCCACGCCCTCTCCTCCCGGCCTCACCGGATCCTTTCCTGCGGGTGCGCTGGGAAAGCCGGCTTCTCACCATTTTGAGGGCTCCTCCGTCAGCACTGAGCGCCTGTGGTGCACTGACTCTGAGCCACAAAGGCACACAGTTTGTCTGAAGCCTGGGTCCGTGGCCCTGCCGAGGGGGGGAGAGCCCAAGTGCTCCCCCCCCCCCGCTATTAGGACTGCTCTCACCGGGACAGAGTCACCGTCCCCACACAGGGGACTGTCCTGAATGGAATTTGCGGTCTGCAAACCCATCTCTTATCTCTCAGGAGGGTCACGGGCTTACAGCACTCTCTCCCTCTCCGTGTCTCTGTCTGTCTGTCTATCTCTCTCACACCCTTTCAGAGGAAAGGACGAAGTGTCACCCAGGACAGTACCAGCCTCTTGCCACTGTCGCTGCTCACCAAACAATGGGAGGGACAAGGGAGGGCCTTGGATTGAGGGCCCCGAATGAGCCTTTGTTCCCTGGGCTCCTGGGGCCCACGGCTGAGGGACATGGACAAGCAGGCCCCCAGCAGGACCAACAGTCCCTGAGCCGGTGAGGATGACGCTCCCCACAGTGCTGTGTGACCCACAGGGCTTTGCATTCTAATGAATGCAAATTCCAACAAATGGTGGCAGCTTCTGTCTTACAAGAGAAGAAACCTCAGCAAACCGGCAGCGGCTCAGTAGAAAGAATTGTAAGCTGCTACCCTCAATGCACCCCCCTGCCCCCCAAAACTCCTCAAGGGTTGGGCTTGTCTATCCAAACACATGCTGCCTTGGCTGGTCACCGGCAGTGTGGCTCCTGCAGGTGGCCCCTGAGCCCACCCTGACCGCTATGGCCCACATGTCTGCGTCCTTCCAAATCCGGGCAGTAAGTCCTAACCCCCAACGCCACGCGTTTCCGAGGGGGGGGCCTGTGGGCGGTGCGCGGGTAATGAGCGTAGAGCCCTGGTGACTGGGGTTTGTGTCTCTAGTAAGAAAAAAAAGACCCCAGGGGCACCCGGTGACTCAGTCGGTTAAGCGACTGACTTGGTTTCAGCTCAGGTCATGACCTCGTGATTTATGGGTTCGAGCCCCATGAAGGGCTCTGTGCTGACAGTGTGGAGCCTGCTTGGGATTTTCTCCCTCTCTCTCTGCCCCTCCCCGGCTTGCTGTCTCTGTTTCTTTTGAAATAAATGAATAAACTTTAAAAAAAGGACCCCAGAAAGTTCCCTGCCACCTTCTACCACGTGAGGCCACAGCATGGAGCCAGGAAGTGGGCCTTCCAAGACCCCAGACCTGCCGGCACCTTGATCCTAGACTTGCAGCTGCCAGGACGGGGAGGGACAAATGCCTGCTGCCCGGCATCCTGAGCTAAGACAGACCCTGTCTCATGCTGTCCCTTCCCCCCTTTCCCAGTGAAACCACGAGGAACGGTCCCTGCTACCAGCAGTATCTTCCTGACCTCCTGCTCTGCAGTGTGGGGACCCCTAGATCTCGGCAAGGTGCCTTGAGTTGGCCCGGAACTCCGCATCTCCGTCTCCAGCCATTGTGTGGTCCTCGTCCTCCCCTGACCTTGACTTTGCCAGCACACATGCCTGCTTGACATGCTGGCCTGCTCCTCCCCCAACGCCCCTGAAGGAGTCCCCCTGGGGGTCCCTGGTTCTGTGCCCCCCCGTTTCTTCCCCTGACTCTCGGCCGGTGCCTCCTGTGCTGGCCAGCCTGCCCTGCACCTCTCCGTCCTCAGCTCTGTCTCTTGGGCAGCCTTGGACCAGGAAGTTTCTCTGCCCGTCCTCGGAGGTTCAGGTGCACCTGCAGCCCCAAGGCGCCATGGCTGAGCAGAGGCCCCAAGGACGCAGGGTGGTAAAGACAAGACGGATCTCTGCCCTTCGCGCGGCCCCGGCCCCGACCCCAAGGAAGGCAGGAGGAGCCGGCCCCTCCCCCACCTGCCTCCCCACAGGTCTCTGTCCTCCCTTTGCCTCTGTGTCCTCTCCGCTCCCCAACTGGGGGTGACCTGTGGCCCAGGGGACCGGGGACCCCCAGCTGGTGCATCCTTAGCCCCCAGGCTTCAGGGGCCTGGGCAGGGGTGGGGACCTCTGTGGGTGGAGCAGAAGTGGGTCCGGAAGGAAGGAGTCCTTTCCAGCACTTTCCAGGAAGCTTTTAATGTGTCTAGGTGGCCGCCAGCCCCCGGGACCGAGCGGGTAGGTGGCGTGAAGGTGTAGCAGGCACGCTGCTCTTTTGGGAAGTTTGACAGGAAGTAGGAAGGGGCTGGTCCATAGGAACTGGAGGGGAGAGGGAGGGGACGGGTCACGGGGAGCCTCCAAGATAGAGTCTTGCAGGTGCCCGTGAGTTCGCCAGGGTGGAAAGAGGAAGGGGACGTAGGGGGCACAGCCGGCGGTGACGGGGAGGGACAGGCATTCCCAAGGGTGTGTCTGGGAGACCCACGCAGCTCCTCCCTCCCTTGTCGTTGTCATGCTTCAGGTTTAAAATTTTTAATGTTTTATTTTATTTTTTAAGAGAACGAGCATGAGCGGGGTAGGGTCAGAGAGAGATGGAGACACAGAACCCGAAGCTGCTCCAGGCTCCGAGCTGTCAGCACAGAGCCCGACACGGAGCTCAAACCCATGAGATCGTGACCTGAGCCGAAGTCGGACACTCAGCCAATGGAGCCACCCAGGCGCCCCTCATGCTTCACTTTAAAAAACCATTTTATTTAAGTCCTAGGGCTGCTACCGCGCCGTGTAACACAGCCTCGGGGGTGCAGTACAGGGTCCAGCACTTGCGCCCGCACCCAGGGCGCCTCGTGGCAGGTGCGCTCCGTCTCCCCTCCAGCCTTCTTTCTACGTGGCTTCCAGGAGGAGGTACTCCCTCCGGTTCTTTGACGTTAGACCTTGCACACATACTTTCAGCTTGGGATCGTGATTCTCCACAAAGGAGAACATTTCTGAATTCGCGTGCAGACGGCCCCGGCAGGGCTGCGGGCAGTCGCCAGGGCGTGGCCGGGGCAGAAGGCGTCACGGGGCTGCGGCCAGACCATGACTCTGGGTCCGGCACCTCCCCTCCCCAACGGCGTCAGTTTCTTCCTGAGCGACATTAGACTAATCGCTGTTCCATCGGCCACTCCCTCCTGCCTTTCTCCACCTTGCGGCAAAATGCCTGGTTTCCGGGGTGAGTGGTGTGATGTCCGCGTCACCTGTTCCCGAGAAGTAGCACCCCCCCCCCCACCTCCCTCCAGCGCCTCCGTGCTTCCTTGTTGCTGGACCTGATCTTTTTTTTTTTCTAGAGCGTTCTCTTCAAAGGGCTTCCGAGGGATACACAGCACTGCAGGAAGCTCCTTGGGGAGTCCCCTCTTTTCTCCCCCCCATCTCCTCTTCTCACATGATTCCCGTCCCCGGCAGCTCACAGACGCGTGACCTGACGGCCCAGTGCTGCCCTTGATCCACACACACGTTCCCACGTAGAGTCATCACCCATGGCTTACATCCTCCTCACCCCTTCCGCTCCCCAAAACTCTGAGCAGATCCCCTGATAATATTACTCAGATGTTAGTATCGCAGTGTGGGGCGGATTCGTCTGAAGAAAGGAGTCAAACCGGTTTTTACTGTGTGGTCCATCCTACGGTCTTTTTAACAACTGTCCCTGCGCTTTTAAATTCTGCCTCCCAGAGGCCGGCGGTTGGGATCTCCCTCAAGTGGCACAAAACTCGGTGTTGTTTAAATTGTGTGAGTCCAGGGACCACCTGCTCCGCTTGGTCTTTGGGAAAGATGTTATTTATTGATGAGGCAGTGTGATAAAAGTCACCACCAGAATCTGATGAAGAATGTTCCAGAAAATATGGATTTCAGATGGACTTTTAATGTTTTTTTTTTTTAATTTATTTTTGAGAGAGAGAGAGAGACAGATTGAGCAGGGCAGGGGAAGAGAGAGGAGTCACAGGATCTGAAGACAGGCTCCAGGCTCTGAGCCAGCTGTCAGCACAGAGCCCGACACGGGGCTCGAACCCACGAACCGTGAGATCACGACCTGAGCCGAAGCCGGACACTTAACCAGCTGAGCCACCCAGGCGCCCCTCAGATGGACTTTTAGATTCGATGAGTGGAGGCGAATGGTGAGAAGGAGAAAAATGAATGAACTCTGATGTTTGCACATACGCTTCTTGGTGACACCCCGTCCGTGACTTAGAATGACGATGAGAGCCCTCACCCAGCTCACGCCGCTCTCCTCCACCCTCCAGTGTGAAGCGCACCCTTTCTCTTGCTCTCCCTTCCAGTCACGCTCACTGCTCACTCACTCCCGCCTCAGGGACCCCACACACGCTGTTCCTTCTGCCCGGATGCTCTTCACTCCTTTTTGCTGGAACCGCTGCCGGCTCTGGCCCCAAAGCCTTCCTTCCTCAGTGAAGCTCTCCCTGACTTTTTGATGGGCTCAGGTGCCCAGGATTTATGCGTTTACGGTGCACGTGCCTCCCGCAGGTGGCCCGGGGTCCTAGGCGGCGTCTGTCTGCCTTGCTCTCTCTGCACACCTGCTAGTGTCTGGTCAGCAGGCAAGGTTAGAGGCCGAGGGTGCTGAATGAAGGTCTCACCTTCGTAAGTGCTTTGAAGTCTATCGCAGTAAATAAATCTGTAGAGGCAGCTCCATTTATGGATGAGGCTTGGAGATAGTAAATCTGTTGTCCAAAGGCCAACGGCTGGTGAATGAGAGAGTCTGTTTTCCAAAGCCAGACTCTTAACCATTGAGCTAAAGTTTCCCCAACTTTTTCTTAAAATAGATCTGGCTTTGGCCGCGTTACCCAGATGACTGCGCTACTGCTGACTGCCCCTGGCACTCCCTGGGCCCTGGGTTGTAATCCAAAGGGCACAGGGCTGATGTAGTCCTTCTGGGCCATTCCGAGGAGGAAAGGGCAACCCAGGAGCTGGATTCCTGTGTTCTAGGTGGGGCTGTCTTGGAGGGAGGGGCTGGGGAAACCGGCCCCCAGCTGCCGCCTCTGGGAACCCTTGTGGAGAACAGGGGCCATGGGGACCACTGTCCCACACGGAGGCAAGCCTGTCCTGTGTCCTGTGACATGTGGGAGGGGTTTTCATCTGCTTCTCCAGTGAAATAAAATGAGTGAATGAATTCTCTCAGTCTTGCCAATAATGCCCTGGGTGCTACTTTTAAAGAATGGTTTCTATATCAAATGGGATTTTTTCATGAGGTATAACTTAACACAAACCTTATCAATCTTTTACACTTTAGTGAGATTTAGTATTCACTTGCCCTCTGATGCTAGCCATATAAAAAAGAGAAGAGTGGAAAAGCACCTGGGTTATGACAGGCTTAGGGGTCTAAAACACTAGGAGGAAGTGAAAGGGCCTGACTATAGCGTTTGTCCGATTTACAGTCATTGCTGGATGGGCCCCGTCCCCAGGAGTGACCGGGTACCCAGAACTGTAAAGAATAGGGCACACGGAAGGATCACTCACTCCTGTCCACTCCCTCCTCTGTGACAGGGAACAGTGGGCAGATGTGGTCCTAGCCCAGGACATTGACATGCTGGTGACGGGTGCCCCAGCACCCCGAGCAGCTCCATCTATGCCCAAGACGGGTCCCATTCGGGAGTCCTCCGGCCCTCCTGCTGCTCGAGGCCCTCTGCCTTGTCCCCGAGCCCCATTTCGTCCGGAGGGACTGGCGGGGGTATCAGTCGGCAATGATGTGCCAGGTCCCATTCGGGGACCAGGATGTGGCGGTGGACCAAATACAGTGACCTGCCCCAGGCGGAGGGCCTGCAGGGCCTGGAGCCCAGTCCTGGGGGACATGCTTCTGGGACGCACAGCTCGGAGTGAGGACCACGCACGGGGCTATGAGGGCCTGCCCCAGTCGCCTGCGTGGTGTGGCCATGGGTCAGGACACCCCGTCGTGGCTCCAGCAGTGACCCTGGTCCTCGCACGTGACTGTGACCCTGGTCCCCGTGCGTGACTGTGACCGCCCGTCCTCGCTGCCTTCCCTGCTGCAGCTCCGCACCCTTGTGCTACGAGGCTTCGCACCGACGCTGCCGCCCGTCGCGTCTTCCTAACTTTGCTGTAAATTCCCTGAGCCAGTCTTCCAGACCCAACACGCCATTCACATTGGACGTTCGGTCCCAGTTTGAGATCCGAACTGTGTCTGAGGCCATCCGCCGGCTGTCAGTGCTGACAGAGCCAGGGTGGCTGGGAGCACAGGCCCGGGAGGGAAAGTGAGAGGGGAGAGATTGGTGGGTGGGCCTTTGGACCCCGGGGAGGGGGCGCAGACCCTGGGGGCGGAGGGTCCTGCAGTGAGAGGGGTCAGAGGTCACCGTGCAGGTGCTCCGGGGAGGGGAGGGGCAGGGCGGGGAGCAGCCCCCAGCCTGGGGACAACGTGGGGAAGGAGGCTCTGTGGCCTCACGAGCATTTTCTGGGTGTCTCCTGCTGGCTCATGCAAGGCTGTTACACTTAACTGCGAGCATTTCAATTGGGACTCGGAATTTCCGGTGATGTTCGGATGCTCTAAAATGCTAGATGAGGTTCCTACGGCTCCTGTACGGTGGACGGGGCCATGATTTCCGGTTTATGGTGGACGGGGCCATGATTTCTGGTTTACGGGAGGCGCCTTGCAAACGGACCACGGTGTCCTGGCCTCACAGCCACGTTCAGCTAAGCAGAGAGAGGATTCCGGGGCGGCGGTCCCGGGTGCTGGCCGAGTCCACTCGTGGGTTCCACCAGGCTGACGCCTGGGGGTGTGCTTCGACCCTCCCGCGTGCAGGGCACCCCCTCCAGAGAGCAAGGACGAGCACAGAGGCCCGGGAACGCGGGGAGAGCCAGTGAAAGGCGAGCAGGCGGAGGCGGTGAGACAGCTGTTAAAAGGCTTGCTCGCAGCCTCATCCAGGAGGTCTCGGGAGGCCCCCAGACCCCAGTGAGGACACTTCCAGGGCCCCATGGCCCCTGGCTCTCAGGCGCATGCCCTGAGCCCGGGCGCCCTCCTCTACTCCCCAGGATGTCGTCCAATGCCCTCCCCTCAAGCAGGCCTGCTGGTCCCCCAGGCAAGGGAGGTGTCCAGGTCACTCAGGTCCTTGAGCCCATCTGCCCAGAGACACTCTCCCTGGGGACATCCAGCCTAGTGGGGGATGGGGCCTCTCCCCTGCAGAGGGGTCTGAGGGAGTCCTGTGAGTGGAGACAGGACGGACCTTGTCTGGACGGAGACTCGCAGAGCTAAATGGCCTGTGGTAAAGTGTTAGCTCCTCTGAGGAGGGACCAGTGGGGCCCATGGGACAGCTGATGTCTTGTAGATGACAAATGAGCGACAGACAAGCCCTCTGCGCAGAGGCAGCTGGCCAGCGAGTGCTCCTGGGTGAGCTCACTGCGGGAGTAGGGGGGAGAAGTCTCGCATGATGTCACCACTGCCGGGGCCCAAGTCCACCATCCAGTGGGGACAGCCCCAGGGATGGCGCTGACATCGGTGCCCCCGGATGAGGTGCATGGAGAATGCAGCACCACTGCTGTGGTGTTTCTGGCCAAAGTGTGTCGCCTGAACTCGATGATGAGGAAGTAGCGAGCACCCACGGGGAAGGACACTACGGGATTGCTGGCCAGCCCTCCTCCAGGGTCAAGATCATGAAAGGCAAAGAGCAAAAGGACAAGAGAGACATGAATAAAGGAGATTAAAGAGCCATGACGGTGATTCTGGACCAGAAAACAGGACACATCCAGGGGGCACTCAGGGGGTCTATGTATGCAGTCTGGTGAGTGCTGTGGTTGTGGGTGGCCTTACCATCCGGGGAGTCTGAGTGAGGGGAGATTAGTCCAGAAATCCATGTCTCTTGTTTGTAATATTCTTGGACATCTAGAATGAGTTCGAAGTGAAAAGGTGAATGGTAAAAATATTTAATAGTAAGCTGAAGGATACATTTATTTTTTTTAATGTTTATTTACTTTTGAGATAGAGAGAGAGAGCACAAGCAAGGGAGGGGTAGAGAGAGAGAGGGAGGCACAGAATCCGAAGCAGGTTCCGGGCCCGAGCTGTCAGCACAGAGCCCGCTGCGTGTGAGATCATGACCTGAGCCGAAGCCGGACACCTAACCGGCTGAGCCCCACTGGGGCCCCAGAAGGATACATTTTAGAATAATGTATCCACGATGTAGCTCAGGAAGACAAAACGACGGAGAACACTTGGGAGAAACTGAGTCCTGGAAGACGGGTAAGAAAATCTAATGATTATCCGACCCGAGTTCTACAAGGAGGTAACAGGGACCCCTGGAAGCTGCGGTGCTCCAGAGACAAGGCTGAGAGATTTCCAGGCTGTTGGCAGATGCGACACATTGATCTAGGAGGCCGAATGAGCCCAAAGCAAATAAACAAAAAGGAAATCCACATCTAAACACGTCATAGAAAAACTACAGAGCACCAACAGGAAAGAAAAATCATGAACACAGAATCATACTTAAAATTGGGAAGGAACAGGGGTGCCTGGGTGGCTGGGTCAGTGAAGCATCCGGCTTCGGCTCAGGTCGTGATCTCACAGTTCGTGGGTTCGAGCCCCGAGTCCGGCTCTGTGCTGACAGCTCAGAACCTGGAGCTGCTTCTGATTCTGTGTCTCCCTCTCTCTCTGCCCCTCCCCCGCTCCCACTCTGTCTCTCTCTCAAAAAAATAAACATTAAAAAAAATGATGACAACCAAAGCAGCGCTCCACGGTGTTGGCCTAGGATAGACAAATAGACCAGTGCAATAGAATAGCACCGATTGATTTTTGATGAAGGAGCCAGCACACTTCAGTGGAGACAGGACAGCCAGGAAGCTGAATCAAAGGATCTCCATATAAAAACAAACAGAAAGCCTCAGCCCCTCAGCCCACACACAAGAATTAATTCACAGTGGGTTACTGACTATCTTTGAGCAGGCAAAGATTTTTTAAGCAGGACGCAGAAAGCACTGGACAAGAGAGAGAAAAATTGATCATTAGTTTTTATTTAGGATCTTCCAATAAAAGTCATGAGGTAAATTAACAGGTAGCTCACAGACAGGGAGAAAATATTCCTAAGGCACGTATCTATCAATGGACTTGTATCCAGAATATATAAAAAGCTGCTACAACCTGATAATATGGTGGTTATAGTCTTCTAATTTCAGAAACACAGCTTCCCATGAACTGGTCCATGTTTCAGTAATAAATAGAGTCCAAGCATGGGTCAGCTGGGTTCTCTGGTTTTTTTAAATTTTTTATGTTTTTTATTTATTTTTTGAGAGATAGAGATGGCGTGAGCAGGGGAGGGGCAGAGAGAGAGGGAGACACAAAACTGGAAGCAGGCTCCAGGCTCTGAGCTAGCTGTCAGCACAGAGCCTGACATGGGGCTTGAACCCATGAACTGTGAGATCATGACCTGAGCAAAAGCCAGACGCTTAATCGACTGAGCCCCCCAGGCGCGCTGGACTCTCTGTTTAGAGTCCCACGCAAGCTGTAATCAAGGTACCTGCTCGGCTGTGTTCTCATCGGAGGTTTGCCCGGAGAAGGATGTCTTCCGAGCCCACGTGGTCCGTACACTCCCTTGTAGATGTTGGGCTGAGGCCTCAGTTTCTCATCAGTTCTGCCCAGAGGCACCTGCAGACTCCTGCTCCCCAGGGTCACCCAGGAAGATCCGTTGTTTCCTCAAAGCCAGCGAGAGAGTGAGGGTGAGGCTGGGGGTGGGGAGGAAGGAGAGGGAGAGGGAAGGGAAGACAGAGACGGGGGAAGGCCAAAGGAGAGCTCTAGCCTTGCGTGGCTGGCATCACACAGACCTGGACAGCACGGTGGTGTTCAGCTGGTTGGAAGCAAGGCGCACGTCCCCCCACGCTCACGGGGGGTGAGTCCCAGGACGGGGTGGGGGGCCATGGGGGCCTCTTCCAGAGCCTGACTACCACAAAAGCAAGTGTAGATCCAAGTTTTGTTGGGCTTCCTGGAAAAGCCGTGATATACCAGTAGAGTTATAAGAAATACACAGAAGTGAGCAATGTGAAGGATATAGAAATTATCCTGTGAATAGAAAAAAAATTTTTAATTATCATGGATACCTTTCACAAGATTAAAATTATAAAGCCAACACTGCATGATATGAAAGAGAAGCTATCAGGAAAAAAGAGAGCATGTATGTAAACTATCAATCTAATAATCAATATAACATTTCAAAAATTAGATTGTAAATAAAGACAAGGAAAACTTCTAGAAAGCAGAGGTTCACCATATTTCCAGTTTTTTCTTCCCCATATCGCAAATCAATATAAGTAAAAATAGCATATACTCAGTGTTTGAAAATTATGATGGTACATTCCAGAAGAAATGAGGTGGGCTTAATAGCCTTTGGGGAATGGAATGGGTAGGCATGAGGGAGGGAAAAGCTATTTTAGGATGACCTTACTTTGTGTATAATCATATTGCTTTAATCTGTAAAATATCCATTTGGAAAACTAAGACCACTGTTAGCCAATAATGGCGTCAGGGCTGCAACCAGAGAGCGAATAACAAACGTAAGAGGACTCACAGTCTGGCGCCTTTGGGCAAGCGTGACACGGTCTAGATTTGGGCCTCTAGCCTTACAGATTCCGACCTCTGGCTTTTGAGTGGATACTTTTGCAACAGTAGAGTCACATTAATCAACATAGCAGAGACTGCTGTATGAACCAGAATACCAACTCACAGTTAATGACGTACACAGTCACTGGAGGGACAGTTTTCCACCATGGACACTCAGTCTAGGAAACTAAACTCTAACCAGGCAATTGCTATGGTAGATCTGGACCCCAAACAAAGGAGTTGGTTGAGTGAATGGGGTGTAAAGGACGTTTTGATGGAGGAGTCTTGTCTGGGGTGTGGGAATAGTCACAGTCGTTGCCCTGGACTGTGGCTTATGAGCCCAGCCAACCTCTGTCTCTGTGGCCATCTTTTTTCTCTGCTTCCTTTGGTGATAAACTTGCCCCACACTCAGGCACCCAATGAGATTAAGATATTACATGATTCAGGTCATTGTTGGGACTCATGGCGGACTCAGTCAGTGGAGCATGTGACTCAATCTGGGGGTCGTGAGTTCAAGCCCCACCTTGGGTATAGAGATTACTTAAGACATGACATCATTCAGGTCATTGTTGGGAATCGTGGCTGGTTCATTGGTAGAGCATGTGACTCGATCTGGGGGTCGTGAGTTCAAGCCCCATGTTGGGTGTAGAGATTACTTAAGACATGACATCATTCAGGTCACTGTCACGTCAAGCTTTCTGGGAGCTATTCTGCACAATTAAGAAAGTTTTGCTTATCTTTGCCACCCTCACGATCTCTTTCTGGTTTCAGTTTTACTCTCAGAGGACAATCTTAGTTTTTTGTTTTTTATTTTAGCTTCAAGTATTTGAAAAGCTGCTCAACTATTTTCCCAAAGCACCAAAACAGTGACCAATAGTGTGTTAGCTAAAATAATCTTATTTTTATTATTCACCTGTTAGTCAAATTAAAGAGTGATAGTTGAAAATAAATTTGTTTAGGCCTGCTTTAAGTTTCTCTGTTTCCATTTCTTTAAAATAGTCTTTTTGGCCTAGTTATCTGAGAGTGATGATAGAGTATTTTTTAAAGCACTTCAGCTCCCTAAGAAGAAAGCTCATAAAGAATTATGAGCTCGGTTCCCTATGAAATGAAGAGAAAAAATAAATTACCTTCTCAGCTGCTATTTCTTCAAATATTGCTCTGTGCTTCTCTCCTTTTCTCCTGAAGAGATATGCTCTCGTTGTACCCCCTTTGTCTTGTACCTCTTGTGTCTTGTCCATCTTTTTTCTCTGCTTGCTTCCATCTGGACATTTTCTTCTGGCTTCCAGTTTATTTATTCTCTCTTCAGCTGGGTCTAACTTGCTGTAAAACACACTGATTGTGTTACTAATGTGTTACGTATTTTTCAGTTCTAGAATTTTTACTTTGTTCCAACAGTTCTCACTTTTTAAAAATTTTCTATTTCCTGCTAAGAATTTTAAATCTTGCCTTTTATTACCTTGAACACCATAAGCATTATTACTTTAGAGATTGTGTTTCATAATTCTTTTATCTAGAGCCCTCATGTGCCTCTTCGGTTGCCTGTTGTTTTTGCTCATTCTAATTTATGTTGTCTCGCCTCCTCGTGTTTCTGGTTATCTCTGACAGGGTGCCAAGCCTTGTATTTCGGGGATTGTTTACAAGTAGTTTGAGGGCTGGTAGGATGTCACCTTTCTCCAGAGATGATTTTCTATTATTTCAACCAGGTGCCTAGAGGTACATCCACCTGGGATCATCTTAACACAATTTCAGTGGTTGACATACTTGGGACCACTTGGGTGACTTGAAGTTGAGCGGTGGTCCATGTGGGGGCTGAGTTACATTTTCCTTCTTCTGACCCATGGGGCTTCCAACTCAATGCTTCAGGGAGTTATGAAGACCCAAAGTTGGCAGGCCTGGATCCATGCTCTTGACCTCCTGCCTCATGAGGTGGCCAAAGTGCTGCTCGGGACTGGCCCTCTCTTCCTGAATCAGCAGAAACTCCCAGGACAGAGGCCGTGCCCAACACTGACTGTTTCTCCGCAAGTTTCCATCTTCTGGATCTTTATCCACACCATTGTGTCACCTCGTTAGGGCTCCAGTTCCTGTAAACAGTTTTAAAAGACATTTACCCAATTATTTTCATCTGGGGCTCTTGGTCCAAACTATCTGTTCCATCCAAATAACCAGAAGCCCATCTCGCACGAAGCCCTGATGAATGAACATGACTTATCATATGCTCTCTTTTTGTTACTATATTCCTCTGATTCTCAGGCAAACAGTGCCCCATAGTTCATATATTTATATCTTAGTTTACACAATCCACAGCTATTCATTTTAAGAAACTCAAAGACCAACGTGTGAATTATGACTCACGCCGCAATTCACGGCCATTTGTATTCTTCGTGACCCGTTGAAGATTACTCTTCATAACCTGCACAACTTCAAACAACAGGAAGCGGGGTTATTCATTTCAAGTAAGAAAAACACACAGACAAATGGACTGGATCTGAGTAAACAGGTGTGTTTGTTAACGCAAATTGTGGCCCAAAGTTTCAAGAAGGGTTAGTAACACGAACATGCCTGCTTACGCCTCTTCTGTTGGGTGTGGGTTGCTGTTGGCTCACAGAGGTGGCAGGGTTAGACTTCACCAAAGGTGGTGAAGTGTGTGTGCATCTGACGATGAGAGATGACCTCATGTCTGCAACAAGTTCTCCGGCAGCTAACTTATTCTTTAAAAACAAGCAAACAAAACAAAACAATGCTGAGACACATCTCTGTTGTACCATCAGCTGGGCACCTGCTTCCCTGAAATGAGCCCCCCCGCACCCCCCCCCCCCGCCCGGCATCAGGGACTCTGTGCGTCGAAATTCAGTCATTCTGTCAGAGCTGCAAAGGACAATTTCCATAATTTGCAGAATCAACGAACAAAGGCCAACATTACCAATGGTCCGTTCCAGAAAGTTCCTCCTGGAGGAAAAGGGGAGAAGGGCATGGCCAGAGCCAGCCTCAGTTTCTGTATCTGTGGAGTGGGAGACTATGCCTGGCCACAAAGGACTCGGGCTCCGGCCAGCTTCCCCTGCCTCCCTGCTGCACTGACGTGACCCAGTTCCCCACCTTCCTGAGTCCTCCGGCCCAGTGACACCCCCGGGTGCACACCAGACAGAGCTCACGGTCCACCCGAGAGGGACACAGCGATGGAGCCGGTGGGTGCAAACGCACTCTGCGTCCCATGTGAGTCATGGGCAGGCTTGGCTGAAAGACGGGAAAGTGGGGCGCAGCAGGGCCTGACGGGACAGCTCTCTCCGCACCGTTAGCAGGTGCCCTCCCCCCGCCCCCCACCCAGGCCTTCCGAAAAGTTGTCATTGCATTATTCCTCACATTGATTTCAGAGTAAAACCAAACATCACCTCACTCTCTATGAGAAGCCATCCGGGCTTTCCGGTCCAGAACGGAGGGAGCCCCCCAACACCCTGCAGGGACGTGGGCCTGGGACCCAACCTCCAACACAGGGTCCCAGGGAATCAGGAAGCCCCCATACGTCCCCAAACCAGAGTCACAAGGGACAGACCCTGCATCATTCCTGACCCTGGGCAGAACCCCAAGGGAGATGTCTGCAATCACTGAGGAACCACGTCCCAGGGTCCGTGATGGGTGCAGGGGCAGAGGGGTGTGGGGGCAGCAGCCACAGAAGCCATGAATGGCAGATCAACGAGGCAGGGGCGTGTCTGTCCCTGTCTCTGTCTCGTCTCCCCGCATTTACGATGCTCCGTCACAGAACCAGCACGGGGAGCCGAAGCACCCACATGAAGGGCCGCCTTGGGCAGGTTCCCCGAGGGCCAGAGGC
Organism: Mungos mungo; assembly: GCA_004023785.1. Classification (NCBI taxonomy): domain Eukaryota; kingdom Metazoa; phylum Chordata; class Mammalia; order Carnivora; family Herpestidae; genus Mungos; species Mungos mungo. Next base: position 80,986 of record PISW01006664.1, read on the forward strand.
CGGTGTGTACTTTCTGGGCAGGGGAGAGGGCTGCGTGGCGCCCGCCCATGGCCTGCTCTGCCTGGCACTGTGAGGATGTGCCTGGCGGCCCCGGGGAAGCCACAGGGCTCTGCCTCTGTTTATTCCTTGTGTACCTTGTTCTGAGGGCTCGCAGGCATCCATGACACACAAAGATAAAAGTGGAGCCAGGGCGAGGGGCGAAGATAGCAGTGGAGGGAGGGGGTCAGGGCTGCGGTTGGGCCCCAGGCGCCCACACCCAGAGGGTCTGAGAGGAGCCTTGGTGCCAGCGTCCACTCCCTAATGACCGAGTCCGAGGCTGAGCGCAGCGTGTCCACTAGGCCCCCGCTGCCTGGCTGTCGGAGGTGTTTCCTGGACCTTCCAGGGCCTTGAATGTTCGGTGCGCTTGGCCTCCAGGGAGCAGGCCACATCTGGGCCTTGAACCCAGACACTCACAGAGGGCAGGGGGAGGGGACAGGATGCAGAGCCCAGGATGATGGGGGGCAGGAGGGCTGGAGACAGAAGCCGCCAGGGGACTCACTGGATGGAAGGAGCCTGGCCCGCCGCCGGAACATTCTGCGGAGCTGCCGCAGGCCGTGCACAACCCCCCTCCAACCCCCTAGGGGACCAGGACTGAGCCTTGGTGGGGGAACCGTGACCCTCTTGCCTTCCAGCAGTGCCCTGTGTCCACCCCCCAACTCACCCTGAGCTCTGTGTCTGTTTGCTGGAGTCCCGGGTCTTCTGCTGACTGAGGGCCTCCCTCCCTCCCATCAATGACAGAAGGACCAAAGGCCCGGGTCCCTGGCTTCTCTGAGTGTCGATCTCCTTTCAGGAACAGGGGAGCACATGTCTGTCCAGGCACGGGTGAGGCCGGACTGGAGGGGAGCCCAGGGAGGCGGCCACGCCGTGCGGTTCTCTGCAGGCAGGTGAGTGGAGAGATGGGGGCTGAGGCGCCTGGCCCTTCCGGGGGCGTCTGGCAGGAGGGCCCACGAGCGTGTAGACCCAGAGATGCCGCTGGGAGATGCAGGCGACAGCAGTCCTGGGCAGGGCTCTGGGGAACGCTCATGGGCGTGGACGGGGCCCCGGGGGGCTGCGTACCCCACTCTCCACTGGAGATCAGGGACAACCTTGTTTTCCCCATGCGGGTGACGGTTGTATCAGCTCCCTGGTGTCCAGGGTGAGCCCGTGGGGCGGTGCCCAGCCCATTACCAGGCTGTTCATCAATATTTGCCATTTTTTCTTGCATTTTTTTTTTCTAACAGTAAACAGCCTGAATTCAGGTTTACTCCTCGGGGAAAATGTGGGTCAGGGAACTTGGATCCAGAATGATGTTGCTTTGAAGGGTATTGGGTTTCCACACTGACTGTGTCAGAAAGCCAGTGTCCAGGGGCGCCTGGGGGCTCAGTGGGTGAAGCATCTGACTTCAGCTCAGGTCATGATCTCACAGTTCCTGAGTTCGAGCCCTGAGTCGGGCTCTGTGCTGACAGCTCAGAGCCTGCAGCCTGCTTCTGATTCTGTCTGACCCTCTCTCACTCACACTGTCTCTCTCTCTTTCTCTCTCTCTTTCTCTCTCTCTCTCTCTCTCTCAAAAATAAACATTAAAAAAAAAAAGCCAGTGTCTGAACTGAAAATCCTGCTGAGCAGGCTAGAGCAGACTGGACGGGCTCCAGGGGTGCGTGGGGCTCATGGGCACTCTCAGACCTTCTGCCCTACCAAGGACCCTCCCACAGAGTCCGGAGACGGCTCTCGGGCACATGAACTCTCCAGATCACTCCAACAAATGCACTGGCACCCAACACCCTCAGTTCTTTTAGGTGAAAATTCTGTGAACATGCCCTGAAGCATGGGGGAAACTTCGCAGGAGGGCCCTGTGATTTTCATAAGACACAGAGAAAACACGGCCTATGCGGGCCCTCCCCCCTGGATTTCCTGCGTTGTACAGTGTTTACCCCACCACCGGACAGGTATTCTGGCTTCCTCACTTACCCACCAGGGCGGCTGGCACTAGCTGCCAGCCCAATATCCGTCCCCCGTGTCCTAACCAACAGGGTGGATAAGGTGCCCAGGTAAGAGGAGGCAGCTTTCCAGACTCTCTGAAAGCTAGAAGTGGCCACAGGAATCTTCTGGCAAACCTGCTGGGGCTTCTGGGAAAACTTCACTTCCCTGGAACTGGCACCATCCCCCTTCTCCCATTCTTTGTTCCTCCTTGAATTATGGGAGCAATGCCCGGAGCTACAGCAGCCACCTTGTGATCACAGAGCAATGATCTGGGGAATGAAAGCCAACAATAAGGGTGACAGAGTGGCGAGATGGGAAGAGCAAGGGTCCCTGATGGCACTTGGGGCCACTGTCCCCGAGCAGGACTGGGTTGGTCAGGGTGCACGTTATCTGCAGGTGAACCAGAGTTCATACGGGGACTTTATAACATGATCAGAAGAGACCAGGGTGGAAGGCAGGGGACACGTTGGCCGTCCATGTATCGCAGCTGACAAGGACACAGGAGTCACATGGCAAAGACACTCACAGGGACCCCCAAGATGAGAACTGAAGGCTGAAGTGTAGTGAGGTCCCAACTGCTCCCAGGACCCTCCACACGTGCCTGGATGCCTGTCACTGCCATGGTGGGGTCCACCAAAGAGATGCATGATGGAGAGACAAAAATCTCTGCTTCTCTGGTCCTTGGTTTCTTTGGTTGGATTGCTCTTCTTTGTTCCTTACTATAAATTAGGGTTTCTTCTTCATCTAGCCTTCTCCATGCCCGACTAAAAGGGCAACGTGGCCAAGGATGGGGGAAGGAGCGAGAGATTTCTTTGGAAACCCTTATCCGACTCTGGTAAATGGCGCTGGGCTGCTGGGGCTAGTGGCGGGGAGGCGCGTCCACATAAAACAGAACTATTTTTATCGGAGACCTGTTTTGTTTTTCTTCCTGTTTGACAAGAACGCACACAGAGTATAACTGGGGTTGGTGTGAACTCAGTCACCCCGAACCCAAATATTTACATTCCAGGTGACTTAGACTTGCCCTCACGCCTGCTGGTCTGTTCAGGTGACAACAGGCATACGGGAAAAGACGGGAAAAGGTGCCCTGCCTGGGACGGGGCGGCGTGGGGCTCCCCAGGGTGTCACAGAAGGCCTCTGACCCCACCTGCTGAGACAGCTTCCAGAGAAGTCACAGTGATTCCGTCCCCACAGCCTTCACTCTGCAAACACTCGGCCTCAGGCTGGACCCAGCCGGCTGCATTCTGTGACCTGACCAGGCAGCAGGACACGGGCCACAGGGGAAGCTCCCCTCTGCCTCCCTCGGGAAAGGCAGCCCAAGGCTCCCCAGAGGGGCCCCCGGGAAGTCCAAGTCCAGTCAATGCTGTAAGACAGAGCCACGAGGCTTAGGGACACAGACACCTACCTGTGCTGGATTCCCTGCTCTGCCTTCCCCCTCCTACTCATCATCCGTGATTTCTGTTTCTCCTAGGCACGACCCTGCCTGCCCCTGGCCCAGTCTGGGGTAGAAGGTGGAGGAGACAAGCTGGGGCTCATTCCTCTCTAAACAGCAGAGGACCCAGCACCTGACTTCCTCCCCTCCCCCAGTCCAGGGCAGCCCCACCAGGTTGCCCGCGCCAGGGGGGTCAGGGTCACGCCACGGATGTGCATCTCTGGCTTGAGGCCTGGAGCTTGTTTCCTTGAGATCTCCCTTCTCTGCTTGGAAAGAACGGCCTGGTTTTGCCTTAAGAACAGAAGCTGGTGGTGTTACAGCCATCTGGGCAGCTTGGTTCAGCTTGAGGATTTCGGGTAATTCGCCTCACAGGGTGTTTGATGCTCGCAGTGGGCCCATTTGGGGCAACGTACTGAAGAATACACACACACACACACACACACACACACACACACACACACACCCTAGACAGGTCACATGTTTCAAGACTAAGATCTCATCCGTGGTAAAGACGTCCCATGATTTTATGTACCCTCAGCAGAACTAACAGCCGCCAGCTAGGTTCACTCTGACACCTCATCTTCGGAAGGATCATCTCCCTTTTTCAGGGGTGTTACGATGTGGCCTTGACTCAGTGAAACAGTTGTCTTGACTCATGTGTGATACCATGCCGGAGAGACCAGATTTATGCGCACGAGATAAACGTAAAAGCCGAGACAATCCATAATCATGAGCTACGTGGTTTGGCACAGGTGACATGGCATCGGGATGCAGAAAGGAGAAGGGCCAGCCGGGGCTAAGAGAGATGCGGGAAGATTTGCAAAGAAGATGAAGGGGGCGCCTGGGTGGCTCAGTCAGTTAAGCGTCCGACTTCGGCTCAGGTCCTAATCTCACAGTTTGTGGGTTCAAGCCCCATATCGGGCTCTGTGCTGACAGCTCAGAGTCTGGAGTTGCTTCGGAGTCAGTGTCTCCCTCTCTCTCTGCCCCTCCCCTGCTCACATTGTCTCTCTCTCAAGAAATAAATAAAACATAAAAAGTTTTTTTAAATAAAAAAAATAAAATAAGAAAAGAAGAAGTTATTTGAGTCCTAAAAGGGGGGCTCCGGGACACCGCAGTGCAGGAGGTCCAGCCTGGAGAAGACCCGGAACTTGGGCGTGGGGTGGGCACAGCAGGGGCAGTGCTGAGGAGGCCAGGCAGACGACTGCGGCGCAGGCCAGGACGGCGGGGACACCTGTCACCCACACAGGACACCCAGCAGGCGGGGAGCTCTCCATGCACTGGCACCTGCGAGGGAAGCAGGTGTCCCGGAGCTGAGCCGGAGGTGAGGAGGCACCCACAGGTGGTGCAGGGTGGTGGGGGCGGAGGGCGGGGATGCGGAAGAAGGGACACAGGGCACGACTTTAGGCCAAGAGTAAGAAGCCAGGCTCGTCCCTGCCAGCCCTGCCGGGGGAGCGGGGGTGAGCGGAAAGCCGCAGGACTCCCTCCGATGCGTGGGGACAGTGGTGTTCCCCAGAGAGCCAGGACGCGGGGGGAGACACCGCCGGCCCCAACCCTCACGGAAGCCAGGGGAAGCGCGCAGGTGTGGTGGGTGACGGCGGCCAAGGGCACTGGGACCAGCGGCACTGGCCACAACAGGCCTATTTACCCCCGTAAGGACGACGTGTCAGAAATACACAGAAAGTGATCTCGGTCCCTGCGGAGACGTTGTTAGGAACCAGACACGCTCTCTGACTCTGAATAAAGCCCTTCATGCATTTACCCGCTCAACCAACAATCACTTATTATTTTCATTTGTGAACCTTAAAAATAAAAGTGTTAGTTGTTTTACCAGCAAAAGACAGGTGTATTTGGGGCAGCAGAGAATCACAGTCCGAGACCAGCTGGCCAGGGCTCTGGATAATAGAGGCGCGGAGGCTATTTTATAGACGAACAAGGGGTTGAGGTTGTTGTAAGCACAAAGCCCATTGGAGCAAACTGGGAGCTGGAAGCAAACTGGCTTCTCATTGGCTGGGCTGTTGCCCGGGGAGGGAACGCCCCTCCTCCAGCTGGGAGAGTGAAGCAGTGTGCATCTTGCCCTTGGCTTTGCAATTGAAGATGAGTGGGAGGGCGGAGCTTCCCCCTGCTTCATGTTAGTGACGTTTCTCTTCATTAGTTTCCACACACCCTTTTCACTACACCCAACTATTGGGTAAAGGGTTTGTTTGTACGGTAAAGAAACTGGAAGTAAAATAGGAAAGACAGAACCATCAGTAAACTGTAGAATTTTTCAATTATTTTGTGTTCCCTTTGTTGTACATTAAGATGGGTAGATAGATGATAGATAAATGGATGGATGGATGGGTGGATGATGATGATGATAGATAGATAGGTAATGAATAAATATATGGATAGATGGATGGATGATGGATGGATGATGGATGGATGGAGGGATGATGATTATAGATATATAGATAGATAATGAATAAGTGGATGGAAAGATGATGGATGATAATAGATATGTAGATAGATAGATAGATAGATAGATAGATAGATAGATAGATAGACAGAAATGGAATGATGGACTACTTTCCTTATATGTAAGTAATAAGACAAAAAACAAGTTAATAAATAATATTCACAAGTACCACTGAAAATGTGCCGAATCCATAATATTTAAAAGCTGCCAAAAATCAGAGAAGAGAAAGACCAACAGTCGAACCCTATCTCACACTGTATACAAAAATCAACTCAAAGTGGATCAAAGGCCTAACTATAAGAGCGAACGGTAAAACATTCTAAAAAGAAAACACGGGTATATCTACATGACCTTAGATTTGGTGGCAGTTTCTTAGATATGACACCAGAACATGGGCTGCAACAACAACAAAAAAAGCATAGATACCCGCCAGGGCTGCATCAAAATTAAAAAGATTTATGTATCAAAGGACGCTATTGAGAGAGCGAAGAGACAACCCACAGCACGGGGAAGATGTTTGCAAATCCTAACTCTGAGAAGGGCCTCGTGTCTAGCACGTGGGACTCCTGTGACTCAACAACAAGAAGACACACCACCCAACTGAAGACGGGCTGGACACTTCGATGGGCATTTCCCCAGCGAGGACACACAGATGGCAGACAAGCACCTGACGGGAAGCCCAGCCTTACGGGCCATCAGGGAAATGTGAATCAGAACCACAAGAAGATGCCACTTCACACCCACAAGGATGCCTACAGTTTTTTTAAAAAGAATGCCATAGAACCAGGGTTGGGGAGCACGTGGAAAAACGACATTGCACCTCGCTGCTGGGAAAATGGTGCGTCTGCTGGGGAAGGCTTCTGGCGATTCCTCAAAAGCTAGACACAGAGATCCCCTCTCGGAAACACCCGAGAGAATGGAAAAGAGCTATTCAAACAGAAACTTGCACAAAAATGCCCACAGCATCACCATTCACAGCAGCCAAAAGGTGGAAACAACCCAAATGTCCACTGGAGGACGGACAGGAAAGTACAATGTGGTCTCCCCACCTGATGGGATGTTACTCACCCATGAGAAGGAGTGGAGCTCTGACACCTGCTACAACGTGGGTGAGCCCGGAAAACGTGACGTCCCGTGAAAGTGGCCAGACACAAGAGGCCACGGCCCGCAGGATTCCTTGTTTGTGAAACACGTGGGACAGGCAAATCCACAGAGACAAGAGCAGATTAGTGACTCAGGGGGCTGGGGAGGGGCTCCGCAATAATGCAGGATTTCCTTCTCGATTGATGAGAATGTTCTGGAAGAAGATGGTGGTCGTGGTCGCACAACATTGTGACTCTGCTAAATGCCACTGACTTGTACACTTTAAAATAGTTAAATGGTTTGGGCACCTGGGTGTCTCAGTCGGTTGAGCACCTGGCTCTTAGTTTTGGCTCAGGTAGTGATCTCAGGGTTGTGGGATCAGCCCCATGTCAGACTCCACACTGAGTGTAGTGCCACCTTGAGATTCTCTCTCTCTCCCTCTACCACTCGTGCTCTCCCTCTCCCTAAAAATATATATAGGAGTGCCTGGGTGGCTCAGTCGGTTAAGCGTCCAGCTTCGGCTCAGGTCATGATCTCACAGTTCGTGGGTTCGAGCCCTGCGTCAGGCTCTGTGCTGACAGCTCAGAGCCTGGAGCCTGCTTCAGATTCTGTATCTTCCTCTCTCTCTGTCCCTCCCCTGCTTGTGCTGTCTCTGTCTCTCCAAAATAAATAAAAACCATAAAAATTTTTTAAAAATATATAGTTATATGGTACATTTCACATTACGTGTTTACACACAGACACAAACACACACAGACACCAACTCCTTAGGGGTGTCTGAGAGTGAGACCTCCACACTCAGCAACACTGGAAATTATCAGCATGATACATTTTGGCTGATCTTATAGGAGGGACATTTTTATGTTTGAACTCAAGAAACTTTGCTAATAAACTCAGGTAGCTTTCCATATGCTCATCGAAAATTTGAGTGTTTTGAATTTTGTACTTGATTCTTTCGTACTGTCTCCTGCCCTGGTTGTAAGGACTTTAAACCAATCTGACAATAAACTATTAACATTTTTTTTAATTAAAAAAATTTTTTAAAAATTCCATATTACTCTTTCATCCTTCACACATTCTGCCGATATTTTCTGGCAGCTCAGTATCTTCAATTTGTATGTCAAAAAGATTCCTTTTGGGTTTTGATTGAAATGACACCAGAGATGAGAGACTGGAAGCAAGGGGAGGACTCTACCCCCTGATTTTCCTGCCCACGACGCTCTCGGGTCCCCCGCCCATGACCCTCTCCGGTCCCTAACGCGTGTACGTTGCCTGTGTTCTGTGGTCAAGTTTTACTCTCATGCACTTCTTACCCTTTTTCCACTCCTCGTAGGTGCTTCGCAGTCCAGCCCGCGATGGCACTGGGTGACTTTCCCGAGTTTTCCCACCCCGGAGCGGCTGCTGTGTGGGACTTCGATCTCACACGGAGCATGAGTGTGACATTAGACACCATGGCAGTCACCCAGCAAAACCTGCTTGGAGTATTTCTGGAGCCAAACAAAGGACACAGGAAAATGGAGTCGGACAACAGACTCACAAGACTTATGAGTAAAATCTAATTGTAGAAACTAAAGCAGCGCTAATGAGGGCTTCCCTGCAAGCAGCTCTTGGACCAACAAGGAAGGAGGCGTGAGCCGTCGGTGGGGACAACACACGCCTGGGAGGTATAAAAGCTGACAGCCCGAGCATCTCAGACACATTCACACTCACACTCACACTCACACACACTCACCCTCCTCCAGCCCCACTGCCCCCACCATGGCCGCCTCCACCCTGTCCGTCTGCTCCAGAGACCTGAGCTACGGCAGCCGCGTCTGCCTGCCCGGGGCCTCCGACTCCTGCCCCGACTCCTCCTGGCAGGGGGAGGACTGCCCAGAGAGCTGCGAGCCGGCCTGCTGCACCCCCAGCTGCTGTGCCCCTGTGTGCTGCACCCTTGTGTGCTGCAAGCCCGTGTGCTGCACCCCTGTCTGCTGCAAGCCCGCCTGCTGTGAGGACTCCCCCTGCACAACCTCTTCCTGCTGCCAGCAGTCTAGCTGCACCTCCTCCCCCTGCCAGGGAGCCTGCTGCACCCCTGTGTGCTGCAAGCCCGTCTGCTGCACCCCTGTGTGCTGTAAGCCCGTCTGCTGCACCCCTGTCTGCTGCAAGCCCGCCTGCTGTGAGGACTCTGCCTGCACAACCTCTTCCTGCTGCCAGCAGTCTAGCTGCACCTCCTCCCCCTGCCAGGGAGCCTGCTGCACCCCTGTGTGCTGCAAGCCCGTCTGCTGCAAGCCCGCCTGCTGTGAGGACTCTGCCTGCACAACCTCTTCCTGCTGCCAGCAGTCTAGCTGCACCTCCTCCCCCTGCCAGGGAGCCTGCTGCACCCCTGTGTGCTGCAAGCCAGTCTGCTGCACCCCTGTGTGCTGTAAGCCCGTCTGCTGCACCCCTGTGTGCTGCAAACCCGTCTGCTGCACCCCTGTGTGCTGTAAGCCCGTCTGCTGCACCCCTGTCTGCTGCAAACCCGTCTGCTGTGAGGACTCCCCCTGCACAGACTCCTCCTGCTGCCAGTCCTGCTGCACCTCCTCCCCCTGCCAGGGAGCCTGCTGCACCCCTGTCTGCTGCAAGCCCATCTGCTGCACCCCTGTGTGCTCCGGGTCCACCCCCTGCTGTCAGCCCAGCCCCTGCTGCAGACCCTCCTCCTGCGTGTCCCTGCTCTGCCGCCCCGTGTGCAGGCCCGCCTGCTGCGCCCCTGCCTCTTCCTGCTATGCCCCTGCCTCCTGCTGCCGGTCCAGCTGCTGCCGCCCGGCCTCCTGCGTGTCCCTGCTCTGCCGCCCCGTGTGCTCGCGCCCTGCCTGCTGCGGCCCCGCCTCGGGCCAGTCCTGCTGCTGAGCAGCTCGAGGTTCTGCCTCTAGAGCCGCCGTCTTTGCTCCGGAGCACAGATGTCCTCCCTCAGGAGCCCCGCAGCCCCTCTAGGGGCCCCTAGAACCCCACTCCCACCCCTCAGCCATTCGAGGTTTCCCTTTCTGCAAAGAGACGGCCCCCAGACCTCTCAACGGGGTGCCCTGCTCCCTGCAGCTCTCTTTTGTGGGGCTGGCTCCTTGTAGTCCGGGTGACAAAGGCCAGTGCGATAACCAATAAAATGTCATGAAATAGAGATGGTTTGTGGTTTCCTCTCCTCTGAGTCCAGAGACCGCTGAGTGGGGCCCAGCTTGCTCTGTCTGGTGGCAGCAAACAATAAAGACATGGTTCCAAGTTCAAAGCCCCGAAAGATGAGAGATGTGCATGCGAATGCCATAGGCTCAAGCCGCTTCCCTTCCCCGCCCCACGGCCCCCCTCCTCGCAGGGAAGAGCCCGGCAGGTGAACGAGGGTACAGGAGGCTTGTGCCCTGAGGGGGCCTTGGCCCCTGCCCCAGCCCCGCGGCATGAGAACACCGGGACTTTCTGATGGTTCCCCAGGAAAGTCTGCAGAAGGTGTGGCCGACCGCCCGAGGCCAAGCTGCTCCTGGTGGGGCGTCTACATGGTCAGCCGGACTGCTCCTAGACGGGGTGTCTACACGGTCAGCCTGACTAGACTGCTCCCAGACAGGGCGTCTACACGGTCAGACAGTCTAGACTGCTCCCAGATGGGGTGTCTACACGGTCAGCCGGACTGCTCCCAGACAAAACAACAACACAGTCAGACAGATTAGACTGCTCCTAGATGGGGTGTCTACACGGTCAGCCGGACTGCTCCCAGACAAAACAACAACACAGTCAGACAGACTAGACTGCTCCCAGATGGGACATCTACACAGTCAGCAGGATTGCTCCCAGATGGGGCGTCTACAAGGCCAGCCGAACTACTCACAGAAGGGGTGTCTACACTGTCAGCCCGTCTAGACTGCTCCCAGACGGGGCGTCTACACAGCTGGCCGCCGCTGCTGAAGAGAGAGGGAGTCGGAGGTGATGGTCACTTTACACTTGGAAGCCTCTTTGGCACCGCCCATGGCGCAGCGACAACCCAGAGGCTCTGGGCCCCTACAGATCCGGGGGGGCCATCTGTGGGCGGCTCCCGACCCCAGACACCCGTCACCCATGGGGCCTGAGACCAGGACGGTCACCCCTTCAGGCATCACTGAGGAGACCGGGAGGGCCTGCCTGGTGGGTAGTGGGGGCGCCGGGGCCCCGGGGTCCTGGAGGGAGGGAGGGGCAGGGCCAGGGCCTGACACAGCGAGGAACGCCGGTGACGGTGAGCCAGGCGGGAGCGGGGCCCCTGTGGGACGGAGGATCAGGAAGAACCGGGAGGAGCAGGTGCTCTGGGAGCCCCTCCGATGGCACATCCTCTATCACCCCATGACCTCACGGTGACGGAAGATTCCAGATTCGCCTGCTGCAGGAAGGACCCCCCTTGGTGGTGTTCCTTACACTACTGCTTGGTTCCCAAACAGCTTCCCCCTGGCACCCGGGTGTGCCTCGGCTTCCTTGTGCGGGTGACCGTGCCCTCGGTGTGCCTCTCCCGCCTGTGTCGAGGGTGCCCCCACTCACAGCACAGGGGCGAGGCCAGCGCGTCCTGGGTCAGCTGTCTGGTGTCGGGGCCGGACAGGCCCCGCACCCGAGGACACAGGCGGGCGGCCCCCGAGGCCGTGTGACCGAGGCCGGGTCTGTGCTGCGGCCCCCAGACAGACCACGCACGCGTGGCTGCCGCAGCGCGCTATCGCGTGTATCCGAGGCTAGAGGCCCGAGCGGGTCTCACGGGATGGCACAAACGCGTGGCAATCTGGGTCCGTCCTGGTGCCGGAGGAAACGGTTCCCTTCCCTCCCAGGCGCTAGCGCCGCCTCCTGCTCTGAGATCCCTGCTCCTCGCTCCAAGCTCGCAGCGCTGGGTCCCACCTCCCATGGCCCCCTCTTCCGTGGCAGCTCCCCCTCTGCCCTTCTCCCAGGCCCCCGGGGTGACACGCGCCTGTCCCCCAGGCCCCCCGGGGTCATACCCCTTCTCCCAGGCCCCCGGGGTGACACGCGCCCATCTCCCAGGCCCTCCAGGGTCACACGCGCCCAACCGGCTCATCCAGGATGTCTCCCCTTGCGAGACTCTCTGTTGGCCCCGTCTCGGAAGCCTGTAGGGCCCTGGTCACCGGTTCCGGGGCATGAGGGCGTGGACATCCCCGGGGCCCACGGAAGTTATGCACACAGCCCTGTGCCCCCGGACGTTTGCAGGAGGAGCTGAACTCTGCTCCGGAGTGGACGGTTTTAACGTTTGGACCAGAGTGGGCTTGCATATCAACTGCTGAGCAGGGGACTTTTAACCTAAAAGGGGTCAGATCACAAAGTTAGAGGTCACCCTCGGTCCCACCCAGACCGAAGTCAGAACTGACCTGTGTTCAAGGGACACAGGGAAGCCCAGGGGCCATCAGGCTGAGCCACAGTGCCCACGTGCCCAACGGGCCACTTTTGATGGCCAGTTCCCCGGGCACGGCCACCTGGTGACCTGCGGCTTCTCTGCAGAAGGAACTTTGCAGGACCCCTGGAGGAAGCAGTTTAGGGAAGGCCCTGAAGGACGACACCGCTCACGCTCGGGTGGGCTTCACACGCGCTCTGGGATTTATTAGACCTCAGTGCTGGTGGCTGCAGAGCCGGGGCACACGCACCAGCCAGGCTGGGTGCTGTGTGGGCGACCCAGGCTCGGGTCAGGGGACCCTGGGGGTGACTCTCTCCGCTTGGCTAGAGGGGATCAAGGGCTTGGCTGTGAGGTGGTCTGGGCGGGTCCGGAAGGTCTGCAGTGGACGACGTCTGCCTGGTAGGAACTCACAGAGCAGCTGCTTCCGACCCCTCAGAGGGGGTCCCAGGAGGCCGTGCGCCAGCAGCAGCTAGGGGTGCCGCAGGGAGCAGCCCTGAGGACCAGGGTGGGGCAGGAGGGCTGGCAGCACCCGGAGGACTGGCAGGAGGGGGCCGCGCACACAATAAGCTTGCAGCCCACGGGCACGCAGCAGGCCGGCTGGCAAGAGCTGGGCACACAGCAGGCCACCTGGCAGGGGCTGGGCACACAGTAGAATGTCTAGCAGGGGCTGGGCACACAGCAGGTCACCTGGCAGGGGCTGGGCACACAGTAGGATGTCTGGCAGGGACTGGGCACACAGCAGGCCAGCTGGCAGGGGCTGGGCACACAGCAGGCCGGCTGGCAGCTGGTGGAGCAGCTGGTGTGGCACATGGTGACTCAGCGCTGGAGTGGAGTCAGGGGGAGGATGGGGCTGGTCTGGAGCCTCCATCCCAAGGAGGCCTTCCCCCCGCCAGGCTGTGGCGTCCTAGCAACAAGCCATACGGGGCCTTCCTCCCGGGGGCCTGGCTCTCCTCCTCTTCCTCCTGTGTGCGTCTCTTCCTGGAGGCTCTGCTGGAAGTGACTCGGTTCAGGAAGCTCCGTCTCAGCCCCGAGGCTCACCGTGACTCAGTGGCCCTTTGATTTCTGGACTCAGAGCCAAGGTTGGATGGCAGAGGACCGTCCACAGGGACAGGAGACTCCACCTCAGGATGTTCAAGTTCCCCCCAAGTTTACATCCCCTGTTCCCTGTCCGCACAAACAACGTCCTACTCGCCAGACTGGCAGCGGGGGGTGGGGGGGTGTCCCCCGTTCTGACTTGGAAACCCAGCGATCCAGAGGGTCTTCCCAATGGGCTGGAGCCAGGTGGCCAGGCTCCTCCTGGGGGAGAGCCATGGCCATGTCGTTGCAACAGCAGTAACAAGGGGCCGTGCCGGGTGCCGTGCTAAGCGTCCTGCAGGGATCATCTCATAACTGAATAGTGATCCACCCCTGCCACAGTCGGGGGTGAGTGGGCCACGTGCACGGATGTGCAGTGAGTTCGGAAGGGCCGAGGGCCGTGTGCACGTTCTCCCTGCAGTGCCGCAGCAGATCTGAGCCGGCTAGTTTCACTCTGGAGTCTGCGGTCCTCACCATTGTGCCCAGTTATGCTGGGGCGTTGGGGGTTTTCTGAGGTGCTTGGATCTCTTAGTTAGAATTTTTTTTTGATGATGTAGTTTTTTGGTTCTTTGTGTTTTTTAAATGTTTATTTATATTTTGAAAGAAGGAGAGAGAGAGAGCTCTGAAAGGGTAGAGAGAGAGGGAGAGAGCAAGCAGGCTCCACGCCATCAGCACAGAGCCTGATGCGGGGCTCAAACTCACAAACTGTGAGATCATGACCTGAGCTGAAATCAAGAGTCAGTTGCTTAACCCACTGAGGCGCCCAGGCATCCTTGTTAGTTAGAATTTCTCTTAAAAATCAAATTTTGTCCATTGTCTATTCAAAACATCCTTATCCTTCAATATTCTCTTCTCCTTCTTGTGTTGAAATTCCTTGTCAGACTTCCCGAAACTGTCCTGTGGACCCTCTTCATTTTTCTTAATTCTGCTCTCTCTTCTGCGGATTGGACGATTCCTACTGATATGTCTTCAAGTTGACACTGTCTTTCTTCTTCGACCTCCAGCTGCGTGGTCTGAGGCTGTGTGCCTGCGGCCGAACGCCCACACCGCGGACTCCCCGCTGCCCCCGGAGCACCCCCACCTCTGCAGCAGCGCCCTCAATGCCCCCATGCTGCCCCCACTTGGAACACCGCCTCCCGACCCCTCCGCATCACCCAGGCGCCAGCCCTGCATTGCCCCCACACAGGGGCCCCCAAACCTCCCACCGCACCCCCGCCACTCTCCACCTGCTGAGCCTGCTTTCCTTTCTGGGACTCGCCCTCTCTGTAATTATTTCACGCACTGATTTTTATGCACTCGTTACTCATTGGCCCGGAAGGCTTGTGAGGCTGGGACATGTCTACAGCCAGCCCAAAGTATATGTTTGTTGCACAAACAAATCAATTATTATGAAGATTACTGTAAGGCAGAAGTTGGTCACCTTCTAGAAGGGAGGATAGTAAATATTTCAGGCTGTGCAGTGACCACTTCACACCATAGAGCAAATCCTAGACAGCACGTAAGCAAATGAGCATGGCTGTTTCCAATAAAACTTTATTTACAAAACGGGCATCGGGCCAGATTTGTCCCAGAGACTTCTCTGCTTCCCAGTTCTTTAATGTTTTCCTGTTCGAAATAAAAGCGCAAAGTATGCCATTGCCCCGACGTCTCTACCGATGGCAGAAAGGAGTAAAGGACACGGTGCGAAGTCAAACCAGCGGCGTTATGGGCACGGGAGTGGCCTGGAGAAATACACAGACTCCGAGTAAAGTCACACCAGGACATCCTGTTTACAGAAGAAGAAACCAGCCTCTAAGCTAAACGTGCTTACGGTGGCACGTGACGCAGGGGAGGGCGTCCCCGGACAAGCAGGTGTTGGGAAGACGCGGTGGAGGCGGCAACGAGGAAGTCCGCAGCTGTGTCCCAAGGTCTCCTGGAGGCCCGCGGCCCCATATAAAGGCCACCTGGAGAAGGAGCCTCCAGACATCACCGCCTCCTCTCTCCCCGACTCCAGCCCAGCCCCACGCCGACATGTGCCACACCAGCTGCTCCCCGGGCTGCCAGGCGTCCTGCTGCTCCTCCAGCCCCTGCCAGGCATCCTGCTGTGTGCCCGTGAGCTGCAAGCCTGTGTGTGTGCCCGTGAGCTGCAGACCCACTGTGTGCGTGCCCGTGAGCTGCAAGCCCGTGTGCGTGCCCTCCTGCCAGTCCTCCGTGTGCCTGCCTGTGAGCTTCAAGCCTGTGTGTGTGCCTGTGAGCTGCAAGCCCGTGTGCGTGCCCTCTTGCCAGTCCTCCGGGAGCTGCCAGCCCTCCTGCCAGTCCTCCGTGTGCATGCCTGTGAGCTGCAAGCCCGTGTGCGTGCCCTCCTGCCAGTCCTCTGGGAGCTGCCAGCCCTCCTGCCCTGCCCTGGTCTGCAAGCCCGTCTGCTCCAGCTCCCCGTGCTGCCTCTGACCACGCATCTCCTACCAGCTGCTCCGGGGCACAGAGGGCCGTGCCTGTGCCCATCCTGGACCACGTCTTCATGGGGCCCCCAGGTCTGCATGTGGCAGTTGAAGAACATTCCTGATGAGTTCCTGATGAGTAGCAAGATGATCCAGATCCCTCTGTGACCCTGGGTGTCTCCTCCAGGAGGCCGTTCTCTGCCTCCAGCAAGGAACCAAGCCCGTGTGAGCCAAATAAACCGTGCCTTCCTGATACAGCGTGTCCTATTTTATCTTCACACATTTTGAAGTGCTTTCCTTGAAGGCATACACAAGCCGTAAGCACAGTCTCCCCTTTGCACCAGCTCAGCTGGAGGTGGGGGGTCCTTTGAGGGCTCAGGGGGGCGGTGCCATCCACACCCCCACCACCCGAGACTCACACTGTTTATCAGGAAATCAACTACCCACTGAAAGGGGCCTGGGCCCTGGGTCTGACGGGCTGCCTTCGAGAATCTCCACAACAGGGAGGGTGGGAAAACTCCCACAAACCCTCCCCTGCGACAAGGTGGAGTCTGGCCATCTCGTGGAGGAGCAGGAAGTGGGGAGCCTCACCCTCCAGGACCCAGGCCCACAGGCCGACTCAAGACTGACCCAGGGCCAGGACAACAGAGCCCTGCCCCCACCCAGCCTGGCCCGCACAGCTGCAGGGGCACCGCCGTCACTGGGGGAGGCAGGCACGTGTCGGGTCCCCTCATGGGCCGGGCACACAGGGGCTGCTGGAGACGGAGGGCAGAGCGAGAGCACGGCGCCCCCAGCCCTCGCCCCAAGCACCCGGCACCGAAAGCCCATCACGAAGGAATCTGAAGTCTAAGTACCTTGAAGGTCATCACAAGAACAAGGACCTCCAAATCCAGGTCAATATCTGAGCGGGCTGATCGAAACTCACCCCCACCACACTGATGGCCTGAGAGAAGAGACCCCCCCATTTCCAGGAAGAAACACTGTTTACGTCCATTTCAACTAACCCAGGATATCTGATGTTCAATCTAACATTTGACAACATACAAAAAAGGAAAAAAGATCAATCCATTGTCAAGAGACAGAGCAATCAATAGAACTAGACTCCAGAGTTACCCGGATGTCAAAGCTATCAGACCGAAACATGAAAATAACCACAATGAGCAAAATAAGTCAGACAGAGAAAGGCAAACACAGTGGACCCTTGAACAATGTGGGGGTCTGGGGCACTGACCCCTCGCAAGTTAAAGATTCACATATAGCTTTTGACTCCCTGAAAACTTAACTAATAGCCTACTGTTGACCAAAATCCTTACTGGTAACATAGTTGATGAGCATATGTCTTGTATGTCAATGTATCACATGCTATATACACATACAATAAAATAGAGAAAAGAAAATGTTATTTAAAAATCATAAGGAGGAGAAAATATATTTATAGTATTGTGCTGTATTTTTTAAAACTCCATGCAGTTCAGACCCATGTTGTTCAAGAGTCAACTGTCCTATATGATCTCACTTATATGTGGAATCAAAAAAAAAAAAAAGGAATTCCAAAGGGAGGGGCAGGGGGCAGGTAAGTGGGGGAAGGGTGTCAATGTTACAAACGTCCAGTTATAAGACAAATGAGTTTTGGGGACTCTAACATGCAGCATGGTAACTCTAAGAGAAAAACTCCAAGTTAGTCTGTTTAAAGAAATAAAAGAACTATAAATGTGAGGACAGAGTGAGAGTCTACTAAAATACAGGAAACAAACAGACTTGAGGGAAACAAAGAAAACTTCTCAAAATAAAAAGTCGAGTCATGAAAATTAAAAATTTTGTGGAACAACTTAAACAGAAGAGTGGATATAGTTGAAGAGAGAATTAGAGAAATCAGAAGACATCCAAAGAAAACATCCAGAATGCAACAAAAAGAGTCAAAAAGTGGCAATTATGTAAGAGAGGTTCAGAGATGTGGGAAATGATTAGGGGGGTGAACACGTGTGGTAAATTCATAAATAAAAGCATGGGGATGATAAATAATAGATTTAGAATAACAGTTACATTCGAGATGAACTAAAGCATTGAAAGATGTGGGGCAAGTAAATAAATAAGCAAACAACTAAGGTTGATATGTTTAAATAATCAAGGGTAAAACACAGACCATAAATCAAGGGTAATATGAACAGATGGAGAATTTCATCAGAGAAACGGTCACTATACAAAAGAGTCAAACAGATCATGTAAAAACCAAAATATGACATCAAAGATGAGTTCCTTCCATCAGCTCATCAGTAGACTTGACACAGCCAAGCGCGCAATCGTTAAATTTGAAGACAAATAAATCGACGTTGCCAAATTAAAACACAAAAGGAAAGGTAGTAAGGGAAAAAACAAGAAGCATCAAAGAATACTAGGACACTATTAAATCATCACTAATGCATGTAATTAATTTCCCAGAAAAATAGGAGCGAATAAGGCAGAAGAAACATTTCATATTTTAATATTTCCCATTAACTTTCTAAAAATAATGAAAGACATAAGATTATAGATCCAAAAAGCTCAGAGCACTGCAAGAAGGATAAATATAGCAGTTCCCAATTCCTGCAAAAGATAGTGACTTGGACACATCATTAAAGGTGTGACTGTAAAACTGAAAGAGGAAAGGAAATCCTCAGGGCATCCACGTGAAAAAGACATGGTCTATGGAGAACCAAGGTGAGAATTTCTTCGGAGTCTAGTTAAAAATTATACAATTTAGGGGCACCTGGGAGGCTCAGTCAGTTAAGCATCTGGGATCAGGTCGTGATCCCAGAGTCGTGAGGTGGAGCCCTGCATCAGGCTCCGCACTGAGCGTCCAGACTACTTGAGATTCTCTCTCTCTTCCTCCCTCTCCCCGCTCCCTGCTTGCACATGCGTGCTCTCTCTCTCCATAAAGAAGAAAGAAATTATACCATCCAAAAGACAATGGAATGACATCTTTAAAATACTGAAAGGAAAATCTGTCAACCCTTTGGAATGTTAAGAAAGCATCTTGAAAAATTAAAGGGAAATAAACACTTTTTTAGATCAACAAAAACTGAGAGATTCAGAGCAGACACACACTACCAAAAATATTCAGAAAATTTCTTCAAGCCAGTGATTATGAGAACAGAGAGAAACCTGGATAGACAGGAGGGGGGAAATGGCTCTAGAAATTATTCTAGAGAGAAGGTAAATATAAACAGCTTCACAGGGGCACGTGGGTGGCTCAGGTGGTTGAGCAGCCGACTCTGGCTCAGGTCATGATCTCTGGGTCCGTGGGTTTGAGCCCCGTGTCAGGCTCTGTGCTGACAGCTAGCTCAGAGCCTGGAGCCTGCTTTGGATTCTGTGTCTCCCTCTCTCTCTGTTCCTCTCCTGCTTGTTCTCTCTCTCTCTCAAAAATAAATAAACATAAAAAAAAAAGACCTTCTTGCAAAGCAGAAGATCCCTCAATATTCGTTTGTCTGAGAAAATCTTTATTTTCCCTTCACTTTTGAAGGATAATTTTGCAGGATACAGGGTTCTTGGGCGATGGGTTTTTCCCTCTCAACCCTTTAAAAATTCACTCTCGGTGCTCCCACGGCTTGTGGAGAGAAGCTGATGGCATGTCGTCTCTGGTCCTGTGTGGGTGAGGTGCTCTTTTCTGTGGCTGCTTCCAGGACGGTCTCTCTCTCTCTGATCCTCTGCCGTGTGGCCGTGCTGTGCCCGGGCGCACAGGAGCTTTGCGCTTACCTGCTGGGGTCCTCGGAGCCTCCGGGCTGGGGTTTGGTTCCCTCGTCCGTTCAGGGAATTCTCGACCGCTGCTGTTTCAGGCCTGTTTCTGCAGCTTTCTCTCCCTCTTCTCCTCAGGCACCCGCCGCACGGAGGTGCCACCTTCCTTTTTGTCCCTCACCCCTCGGGTGCTCTGTCCTGGGTTTTGTCTTCGTTGCCTTTGCCTTTCAGTTCTGCAGGTTTCTGGGGCTACGTCCTCCGCTCAGACGTGTCCCGTCCACAAGGAGGCCCGTCAGACGCGTCCTTCATTTCTGCCACGGGGGTCTTTGTCTCTAGTACTTCCTTCTACTTCTCCCTTAGGATTTCCATCCTCCGTTTACATTCGCTCATCTGCCCTCACGTGCGGTCTGCTTTACCCACCAGCGCCCTTAGCGTGTCCGTCACAGTAGTTCTGAATTCCTGGCCTGATAATTCCGGCGTCTCGGCCGTGTCTGCCTGCGTTATCTGTTCTGTCTGCTAATGGGATTTTTGCCTTTTGCCTTGTGTGTTTTTTTCTCGATAACCAGACAAGATAACCTGGGTAGAAGGAACTGCTGTAAACAGCCTTTAATTTTTTTTAAATGTTTTTTTATTTTGAGAGACAGGGAGGGAGGGGCAGAGAGAAGAAGAGAGAGAGAATCCCAAGCAGGCTCCACACTGCCAGTGCAGAGCCTGATGCAGGCCTCGACCTCAGGAACCATGAGATCATGACCTGAGTGGAGGTCAAGAGTTGGATGCATATCCGATAGCTTCCTTGTACGGAGACTGGCCCGGCCGCCCCTGCTGCGGAGGGCTCGGCCTCCCAGCCAGACGCCAGCACTGAGTCCTTGAGAGGCCACGGTCCATCAAGGAGACCAACAGCCACAGGGGCCGTGCTGACGACCCCAGACGCTGGGGGAGGCAATCATACGTTTAGCAAAAATACACATGGGATTCCCGCCCTCAGGACCTCAGCCAGAGCTACGGTCTCTGCGTTCACAGCGCATTTGCTCCACCAGCATGACCCACAGTACAGATCAGGGGGCTCAGCGTTCAGCAGAGGGGTGGGTGAGTGGGCACGTGGCCACGGGAGCCACTGGTCGAATCACATCCTGATGCTCAGAACAGCGTGATGTGGCTGTCAGCCAGTTTGGAGGGGCTGTCTCATGCGGAGGCACACCGTCCTCTAGAACGCCAGCAGACGCTCCACATGGGTGGGCTCTGAGGCGGTTTGGGAGGGGCGGTGGGGTCCGCATCCGACGACCAAGAAAGAATTCCTGAAACGTCTTGGGTGCAAAACGGTGGTTTCATTAAAGCCCGGGGACAGAGCATGAGGACAGGAAGAGCTGGCCCAGGACTGGAGGGAGAGACTGGTTACATACTTGGGGAGGTAGAAGCAAGGGGAAGTTTCCAGTGAGATGTTCACATGCTAAAGAAGACTCACAGATCACTGGAGTCCTGGCTCGTGTCAGGCGGAGGTTGATTTCCCTCTAGCAAAGCATTAGCATAAGACAGTAGGGAAGTTTAAATTTTTAAAAAATGTCTTATTTATTCTTAAGAGAAATAGAGAGAGAGAGGGAGACACAGCTGAAGCAGCTCCAGGCTCTGAGCCATCAGCACAGAGCCTGATGCAGGGCTTGAACTCATGGGCCGTGAGATCATGACCTGAGTGGAAGTTGGACGCTCAGCTGACGGAGCCACCCTGGTGCCCCGTGACAGTAGGGAAGTGTAACTCTGGGGCACCTGGGTGGCTCAGTCGATCAAGCATCCAACTCTTGATCTGATCTCGTGCTTTCTGGGATTTGGAGCCTGAGTGGAACTCTGTGCTGACAGCTGACAGCCAGGAGCCTGCTTGAGATTCTGTCTCTCTTTATCTCTGGGTCCCTCCCCTGCTTGCGCTGTCTCTCTCAAAAATAAATAAGCATAAAGCAAAAAGACTGCAAGGAGTCCCCGGACAAATGTTATATACTTGGCCAGCCTCAGGTGTTTGTCAATGTAAGATTTAATAGATGGAGGCAGAGATGAGAGGAAAGAAAGAGACCAAGTTATGAAGCCAAGAAAGCCTGTATTGGGATCTGCGATTCCCGGGCGAGGTTCCGTGACTCCGGGAGTGGGGAGTCAGGGAAGTCGCAGCTGGTGCAGGAGGGGTGAGGAATTTTATGGGCGAAAGACTTCCTGTCCGGTCCTGGGAGGGCAGACCACCAAATAAGGGCACTTTAGGGACGTGGTGGGATGCGATAGGTTGCCTCCTCTGTCAGGGTGATGGGAAGCTGGAGCTTCATGATTGGCTATTTTCAAACTGGCACGGTACATTCCAGGTCTGCAGGTGGGGGGTGGGGGTTGTTAGTGCACGAAGTTCTTCTCTAACCCACATCAAAATGGCTGCTCGGTCGCCTTCTTAAGGTAACTCTTACAGTCAATGGGCTGTAGGTGTAAGGACGCAGGTCTGAACCAAACTAACTCCAGGACAGTCTTCAAGTTTCCCTCTGACCTTGGAGGCCTAGGTGTCGGCTTCTCAGAATCATTAGACAATAGAAGGGCACACACTGCCCAAGGCAGAAGGGACCACCCTTGTAACACCCAATCAGGAAAGGCCAGCTAACACCCTTAACATTTCTAAGGGCAGGCCTAAAGATGGAGGCTATAGATAATCACCTATTGCTTAAGGCTGGTCACGCCCTATGTGAGGGTCCAGGGTCCACTCTGTAATTGGTCAATACTCTAAATGTTGTGATTGGGTCTCACCAAAAGTAACAATGTATATGGTTAAAGTTACTGCCAATGATGTTAGGCTATAGTGATTGGGTCACTGTACCTGTGTCACAATTTCCTGTAACTCCCCCTTCCCAAACCCATAAAGGCCCTGCCCCACCTTTGTTCGGGGCTCTCCGCATGGATCCACTGTGCTGGTGAAGTCTGTGAGCCCGAGTTTAGGCCCGGCCAGCCTAAGCCTGTAATAATAAAGCCCTTTGCTTTTGCATGCATGACTCGGTCTCCCTGGTGGTTTCTGGTTTTTGGGGATGATATTAAAAATCTGGGCATAACATAGGTTATAAGGAAATTTAATTTTATGTGTGTTTCCTTCTGCCTTGGTTTTTCCCACATCAGCTTTTTTATGGCACCGAGGCCAGAATAGGTAGAAAACATGAGCCTGGAAACCAACAGATGGAAAATAGAAGGATCCCTACTTACCGTTTCACCCAATGACCCACACGGGGTCTGTGTACGCAGACCCCACGACTGTGAGCTCCAGGGTTGGGAGGCCCTGGTTCCCGAAGGAGAACTCTGCACCACCAGGACACACGGGAATCCCCCTGACTGACTGCAGGTTTCCCCTGTTTACAGGTTAGCGCTTCGCACCCGAATAAATGCTCACAGAGCATCTATCACGTGAGTATCGGAGGTGCGTGTCTAT